>VKOC01001995.1:0-58698 GCA_009364415.1 Spea multiplicata | reverse complement strand
ATTGGTATGCGTGTGGATTGGTATATGTGTGTGGATGAGTATGTGTGTGGATTGGTATGTGTGTGGATTGGTATATGTGTGAGAGTGATGGGTGTTATGCTGTACCCTTTCCAATGTCTTTTCATGATCTAATTATGCTCTAAAAGTACATCATAACTCCCATCACTCTATACTGTTCCATACAGTGGCAGAGCTGGGAGGCAGAGGCCTTGCACCCCCACCGCAGGACTCCTGAAAGGTAAGTGAACTTCAAAGACGGAGAGGGTAGATAGTTAGGAGGGGGTAAATAGGGAGAAGGGAGTGAGACAGGGGAAAGGGGGTAGATAGGGAGAAGGGAGTGAGAAGGGGTGGATAAGGGAGAAGGGGTAGATAGGGCAGAAGGGAGTGAGAAGGGGTAGATAGGGCAATCAGACTCCTATCATGCCAAGTCTGCGTTTTTATTCCTTTTTTGGGATGGGGGGGGGCGCCAGAGGAGTAGTCCGCACAGGGCGCCAGAACACCTAAGGCCGGCTCTGATTGTGTGTCATATAGTGTGTGTGAACGTGTAAGTACATATACTGTGCAAATTCTGTAAAGTCAGAATGCTTTCATAAATAAACGTTACTGGGATGCTGCAAATGTCCTTGGCCAACCACTGCTTTGGTCTCGTGTAATAGCTATGAAGTGAGGTGGAATAATCTCATCAAAACTCATTTATAACTATAGAGTGTAAGATGTGAAGAGGAGGCGTTAAGTAGACTTCTATGTTCAGTTTTAATAAACACCGTCATAGATACCACCAGCCCCATCACGCACCCTAATGTGACTATTCAGTAGGCAAGTAATTGAGATATGTGATGGCAGTGAAACATTTAGCACAAACTTGGGTGACACTGTTGTGAAACAAGTATATCTATTTGCACTGCTGTGTTCCCAGTGTGGGAAAACTGATGGTTTGCGTTTGCGTTTTGTCATGTTTTGAGTAGATGCCCTTTTCTATGCCAATCTCTTTTACCTTGTGATAGAACGGCTCTCAGTTGCTATGGAAACAAATTGTGGTTAGGTTCCTTTATTTCATTCTCTTAGTTTAGTCGCACAGTACACTACACTAGTGTTTACAGCACAATTAATGTACAAAAAATATAAACACAGAGTAGTTGGGACTGTTTCAGACCCTGGTTTCACGCTGCCCCAGTCCTGAATTTATATTCTCCCATTACAACACACAATCCAGACATCAAGGACACATCTGCTCATAATACCGCATTACTGGGCAGCAACAAACAACATGAAATGTAGCCATGGCCAAAAGCATACATGCTCACCTGCCACGTTAATGGATGGCCATGGAGGTGAGAAAAAACCATATGTCGGCTGCACTTTGAGACTGGGTGAATATCTCTGTGCTCTTCGTGGTCCTAGGCCACTTACCCGTCTCTCTCTACGAGCTTCTCACACATTCATGCCCAGCATGTCCAAGTTAAGGTGTGTGTCCAAGCACGATGGCCAGATGCGATGGTGCAGACACTGGGTGCAGCTTCACAAAATTCCATATGATGGGTGCCAATTTTTCCCAGTAAATCTCTTTGAAGTGAATTATTCAATGCTCTGTGCCTGTGCTTTGGGTTTGGACTTTGCTGCTCTGCTAGTGACTTTTGACTTGTCTTTGGATCGGACTGTTGGACTTTTGTACCTTGTTTTTTGGAACCATGGACTATCAGTCCTGACGATCATCTGCGTATGAGATCCTCAGATTAGTCCTGACCGATCTTCATGTCGCTGTTAGCTAATAGAGTCACCCGTGGAATACATTAATCTACATTCCTGGTTTCTGATTCCTTACAATGCTTGTCCCGTGATATCTTTCTCATGCCTCCTTCTCTGTCTGCTATCAGATTTAATGACTAACTGCTCTATGAAACATATCTAAGTTGCATAAGGCATGTCATTTTATTTAGCCACCAACTATTTACGATGAAGGTATGTCTCTTTTAGGAGAAACTTAGAGACGTTTCACATCTTAGACAATCTATGACTCGTTGTGGCTGTATTTATCATTTTTAATAATAAACCACTCACAACACTCGATGGGTTATAGTAGAGAAATTCTCCCCCTGATCGCATATAAGGCTTGACGGTTCCTTTGTAATTGGTGTCTCTTTAACTAGGCATTATATAGGGTCAAACTAGTTCTTCTTGCAAGAGAAGCTTTATAATGCAATTGTCCTGCAACCCCCCCGCTTTTGTCTATACCTCAAAGTTGTAATTTTCTATGTACGTTAGGTAGACAGTCTAACAATGGGGGGGGGAGGGGGAAACCTTTTCCAGCATACATTTGCTACATAGAATACAGGTGACTTGATGGATACTTATATGAGGGGAGGAAAACAAGATAGCGTAATTTGCCATGAATGAAGAGGGTGGTGTGGGAATTAAGCAGATTCCTTATGATAATACTTCTTATGCAGTTGTGGGTATATGTAATAGCCTTTCAGCAGAGGCAGTATGCAGTGCAACAAAGACAGAATTCAAGAATGTTGGGAAAAATACATTGCTGTTCTAAGCGGGAAGTAATATCAGCAACGAAGGCTTGTGCTGGTTAGACTGGGAATTTGCAGACTAGATGGGCCAATTTGTTCTGATCTGCCGTCAAAATCTGTGTTTCTATAGAATTCCCCTAACACCATCGGAGTTCTGTGGAAAACACAATGTTATACTGCCCTGATTAGCTACATTTATTTTAAGAATAACGGCAGACCTTTTATTTTACTGTATGGCAAGGCTGTCCATCTAAAGTCCCGAGGGCCAGATTGGATTCTTTTATAGCTCCCAGCCTGCCAGGGAATACTGTAGGCTTAATTAGATTACATTAGCATCTTCAAGAAGAGTATTATATATTAATAGTACTTAATTTATTAAGCAGAAATGCCTTTTATTGTGTATTCTGTCTATCCCTGTTCCTTTCATAACCAGGTTATTGGGTTTCTGCACATTTTAATTTTTTTTTTTCATTTTATTTAATAATACAAGAGTATTTAAATACAACAGCATCATCTAGGAAGAATTCCAGTACAGGTAAATGTTACCTGGATTTATGTCACTAAGAGATTTTAAACTTTCTAAAGTTTGTAAAAATATTTTGGATTCGTGTTGTCCTTTATGCTGAGATATTTGCTGTTAATACCCTGATATTCTTTTTTTAATTGATTTTTTTTTTTAATTTTAGTGATTTTTAATTTTTTTGCATTCATCTTGGGGGAAAAAGATCAGTACAGAAAAACAGATGGAAGGACACTTCATAGGATGGCCGTGTCTTAATTTAATGTTTTGTTCCATTGATTTCTTAGAACATGCTCGGCCTTTTACAGAATAACCTAAGCAGACTGGTATGAGTTAAATAACTAAAGGTCCAGGAAGGAAAGAAAGACCAGCAACATATTCCTTCCTGGCAGTGTTACAAAGTATTAACATAAGTCTGGTTTCTGATATACAATTCCTTTTAATGTGCCTTTCACACTTTACAGACGTGAATAGAATTTAGAAATTGTTTGGTTTCCTCTTGGAACGGAAATACCTAGTAAAGGATACATATGACTTCCAACATTTCATCTCTAACGCAAGGCCCCGTCGGCATGTGTTCAGGAAGTCGCCAGTTTAGGGTAAGCCCACATGCTATTTTACTATTCCAACTCCCATCATCCACTGAGGTCATCTGTAACATTATTTCCCCCAAAAACTCATTAAACCATTGGAGCTGGTTGGAGGCAGCAGGGTGGCTGCAGATCGCGTTCTCACGCATTCTACGACCTGGGTGATTTTATATTTTGTGAAAAGCCTGGTGAGATGTGTTAAAGATCACATTAAATTAACACAGAGTGGGCCTGCAGTTAAGAAAATGTTTAGAAAACATGCCAGCCTTGTTCTGTGCAGAACGGTTGAAGCCACTTGCAATGGAACCACTTTTAATTTCTGTACATTCATTATGAGCTTTCATTTTTATGTTGACCTAAAAAAACTATTATTTCACTACTAGAAAGCAAAAGAATATGTATGTTGGATAACAATGTTATTTTGAATCATTTTTTTTATTTATAGTTTGCAAATGCTTGCTTATCTTATTAACTGATAAATATAACTTGCCTTTTTTGGTAAAATTAAAGACAAGGCATCGTACGCCTATTTGTATGTTTGAGGTAAAGTGTGAATATCAGGATTCCGTCTGAAAATGTCCTGGAAGCCAGCTATTAACAATGCCTCTTAAAGCATGCTGGCAAAACATACCGCTAATTGTAGCCCTCGTCAGCTGTTGTGCTAGGAGTTGTCTCGTGTTGATTACCATCCATAGGCTTCATTGTGCTGTACATTTTAATACAAAGAAATACGATCTCTATTATTTACCCTAAATGATTCATAGTTAAAATATTTACAGAGTTGCTAAATCTCTCTTGTTACAATGATTACTTATTAAGTTATGTAGCTTCAGTTTACTTTGCAGTATTAGACTTGGGGCTGACATATCATATAGGTGTAGGTAGTTATGTCAAGTGCTGTTGACTATTTACAGCATGACCAGAGTCTGGGGTGGATCTTGTTTACCGGATAAATCGGTGTATAGCGTACAAGGCAAGCGCTCTGTATTTTCTTACCTACCTCTTGCCAAGATCACAAGTTAACTGCTCCCATCGGGTCATCTTTCTATGGTTCACAAGTTCACCGCTCTGCCTGCTTATTAAAGATGCGCTCAGTCATTGGAGGTGGATTTCTCCAGCTACAATAAGAAGCCTTGGAGCTGGTGCTTCTTTTAAGTACAAATGGTGTCAGATTTTTCACCCAGCAAGAAGCTAATAAGACTCTAATTGGCATTGAAGTTTCTGCGACCCCATAAATAGTGTGACAGGAGGCTGAATTTGAGGCATGTTTATAAAGCAGGATATGCTCATACGTGAAATAATCTTACAGTCTGTTTGATCCTCGTGTACATCTCTCCTATTGTTGTTTAATTTATTTGGGGATTTTTTGCCATTAAAGTGGGCCACCTTTTCCTGTGCCCTTGATTTAGTACTGGTCTCAATGTGATGAGGCGGCGCTTGTCGGGGTCAGCATTTGCTAATAATAAAAGTATGAGGATTTATCAAAATGTGGACGTGATGGTCTGTGCTAATATAATGCAGCATTCAGGTCCGTGAGAAAAACGAACCCATCTGTTTTCCGGGTACTTTTTCTCTGCGCTGGTGTTGCTAGCTTGGAAAGTGCCAGTGCTGTCTGTATTGAAGCAAAGAATGTGTTTGAAGTGCGAGCCCCAGGACCGTCAGCTTGGCTTATACTTGGGTCATTCAGCGGTCACCAATGCATCCCTGAAGCTTCCTGTGTTTCCTTATATTTAGTGTTAAAACCAGACGTGTTTTCTCCTTAGCAACTCTGTTCACATAACATGGGCTTTTGGACTCTTTCAATGTTCATCATCATTTGCCTGGACTGGACAAAGGCATTGTACGCAGCGTTTGAGGTTCTAGTTGTGGAACTCCTTCCTCTTCAACCTCGTTTCAACTGCTTTGGTTTCAACTTTTAGCTCTAACATTAAAATACATTTCTTGCAAAATCCAGAACAGATGGTGGAAAAGTAATGACTACTCATTTTTTTTGTGTTTTGTTTTAATCTCCAATCGGTTGGATTGGGCCACATGTTTCTTAGACACAGACACAAAATGCATCACCTCTTTTTTATTTTGCTGGATTTTCTAAGTTTCTGTTATCTAGTATTGTTGTTTTTATAGAGCGATCATTGATTCTACCCAAAAACAATGTTCCCCAACCTCCAGCTCTCTGGAGCTGTTCCCCAACCCTCCACAGATGCCTCCACAGGGCAATAGTTTATCATTTCACTGCTGCTTTTGCCAAGATATCTATTGAACCAGAGCTGAACAATATCATGTAAAATATAGGAGCTAGAAATATAATTTCAAGAGCAAGCTACATTTTGTGTTAAATCCTGCCAACATTTAGGCACTAACAGTAATATTTTAAGAGCCTTGCGTAAACCTTCTCTCTCCAGTGCTGATGTAGAAAGATCTATAAATTGTGTCACTTATTTATACCCCCTGATTACTTTAGAAACACTGCTGAAGAATAGTAGTACGTAAGTTATGGTGGGTAAAGGTGATGGAAAACCCTTCCATTTAAAATTAAGAGCGTCTTGGTGTTTCATCCACATTGTCTTTCATACCAACTTAGTGAAGACCATACCTGAGCTTGGAAACAAAAATCCAACCAAAAATATTTGACGGAAAACCAATGGTATTTCATGGAGATTTCTTACTGAATGCAGTATATGTATTGTAGCTGCTAGGATATTAAAGTATAGCTGTC
Source organism: Spea multiplicata (assembly GCA_009364415.1). Taxonomy (NCBI): domain Eukaryota; kingdom Metazoa; phylum Chordata; class Amphibia; order Anura; family Pelobatidae; genus Spea; species Spea multiplicata. The sequence goes on along the minus strand of VKOC01001995.1, from coordinate 52,353 downwards.
ACTTTTTCCAAACACTACATTTGAGTGTTCAGTACGCTTATGTTGATGTCTACAGGCTAAATTAAACAACATAAATGCAACATTTTAGCACTCACAGTCCACACATTTAATGGATTCTAAGAACCTGAACTGAAAGACTAAGACAAACTGCTTAATACATGAATTGTTTTGTACTCAAGCAGTATCGTCCAATTATTATCATCATCTCTTCCAAATGCTTGTTTTTGGTGCCTCTGCCATATTGGAAGGATTTGCAATGAAGTCTTAGAAAATCACTACTCAAACGCCACACTGAGCTGTTTCTTTATGCTAATGAAGTCCTTCTTGTACAATGAAATATTTTTCTCCATAGACTCCAGTGGCTTTTTCTCCACTGGCTTTTTCATTAGCCAGTGTCTGGCTGAGTGATTTAAGACTGAGCCATTCTATTTTTTGTGCAATTATAATAACCAACCAATACAGAAATCATTGTAGCTCAAAATTTAGGGGATGGGTATGTTACTTAAAAAACTGCTTTTTATTTACTAATTATTTTTACACAGTTGGTAACTTTCGTATGTAGCCCTCATTGTTTGAGAAGATTGTCAGGGAAAGTGTATCTCATATTTTGAGACATTTCAGTGCAAGACCAGACTGGGACAGTATGTGTCAGAAAACACGAACAAAAACATTAAGAAAGTGTAGATCTCAGGAGATCAAGAATGCCCACAGTAGACATAACACGGTCTTATTAAATAAATGGAGGTATGGCCCAGACTGGAAAAGGCAACAGGTTTTTCCTGAGTTCAAGTATGTTTATGTGTGACACAGATGAATCTATACATCCGTCTTCGTTGGAGAGACAGTTGGTAGCATGGTGGATCCTAGCAGTTGACGATAGCATGTTTTCCCAGCTGCCACAAATGTCATGGGTAGGGGGGGGGTGACGGAGTAAATACGAGTTGACTCTAACACCCTGAGGTCTGACGTATTCCTAATGGTAAAACCCTGGCATCTACTTAGATTTGCAATCTTAGAATGCAGTATCTGTGAACCTTTGTGAAACTAAAAGAGCAGAACCTAGCGGTGAAAATACTGGAGATAAATTATAATGTTCAAAAGACAGTTGCGGAGATCAGTTGTCTCAGAGTTCACATTGGAGACAAACAGGTGGTTTTTAACATGGATGGATTTTAAGTTGCCCCCCCCACACTACACCTATTTTATGTACCACAATGTCTGTAATTTTATGAAGGCATGGGGAGACTCTGTAATATTGATTCCTATGACCATCCAGAATCTAAATCCAGCCACTCATGGGTCATGATGGCAGAAATAAATGCTCTATTTGAATGCACCAAGTCAGGGCCAATAGTAATTCCTGAGGCCAACGCATTTATATGGCTTCTAGACACACAGTTGTAAGACTTGACAGTGGAAGTTGAGGAGTATTGTAGTATCCGTCCAATCCAGCTGACACTCTAGCTTTAGAAAATGGATGTTTACACGGCTGGACACACTTAGGATCTAGGTAGTCATAGTGCCTACAAAATTACTGATGGCTATAATTATAAATATGGATAGTTTTTTTTTATTTTTCATTAATTTTAGTGTCTGATTACGATTTCTACATTCCTTTTCAAATGCCACTTTCATCAAATGGATACATTTCAATTCTTGGCTTCCTGTTGCATGTATATGCCATTAGAAATACAACTCCAGTTCCCAAGAATGAAACCAATGAACATGCCACCATGCTTGAGCACAGGTGTATCAACTGCAACGAACAGGCAACTGGCAGACACTGATGTGCTTCACCAAGACTAGTCAATACTGGCTTTTTCATTGTTTATCATGCTGTTGTGTAACACTGCAGAAGATATTGGCCCCCTGAAAAAAACAATATAACAATACCTTGGCCACGTGCCATTGTGACCATGGAAAGCAATCAGCGGACACAGGTTTCACAAGCCTAAGGCCAGCCACGTGCAATATTCCTGCGATTCACAGGGCAGCTTTGTGCAGTCGGGTGGCTTGTTACACTGCCATTGTTTTTGTAGAAAGTCATAACACAGTCCACATAACTATTCAAAGTTTTGACAAATTGATAAACTAGAGAGCTTCTGCCGACTTTGTTTGTTGATGCTGCAGAGTAAGCATTCTTGGCCATCACCTGTTTTGGGGGATAAGATGTCAGAAGGATTAGACATTAAAGGGACCTTTAAGCGCTGCGTATATTGTTGGCGTTATATAAATAAAAGATAATAATTTTAGCAGAGTAAGTCTGGGCATTGGCTGTTTTGGTGGCCTGGGACTTGTAGCACAGCTGGAAGGCTAAACTGTTGCTTACTTTTTTTTTTTTAAATTCACACATTTCTCTGCTACTCAGATAGTCGTGGGGAAGTCCCCCACATTTATCTTTCTCATCTGGTTTTATTTTACTCATCAAGTTCTATAGAAGACATAGTATTTTATGTGAAGCGGCGAACTAAAGATGCCATTTTCTCAATTGGGTGAATTTGTTGATGGACCTGTTGCTGTTGTTGGACCCTGTATGAAAATCATACCGGTATTTAGCGTATAAAAGGAGAAGCTCCTCCTCTTATTACTAAACATTGGTTGACTTATGAATTTTGGCTGAAAGACCCCTTTTCTCCCCCCACCTTCTTATATCTTAAGGGTTACCTTGTATGCTCAAATAGAAGAAATCTTTTTGTCATATGTCTCTACTGCCACCTAGCTGTGAAAGGCAGAAAGTGCTCTTTAGTGCAAACAGCAGTCACATTATGAGCAATGGCTGCCATAATGTCATTAACGAATTTATTGCTCTTTCATTAACCCAGCGCTCCTTTTTATATCGTGTGCGTTTGTGGCTATGAGTCTTTCAGTATTCCTCCCTGCCATTTGAATATATGAAAGTTTGTTTAAAACAATTACTGTGAGATATAAAGCGTCAGAGCGCCTTCATTGTTAAAGCAGCTCAGTAAAGGATCATCATGATCTATGGTATAGCACAGTGACATTATACAGTGTATTTGTATGGAGAGAACTGCAGAGCTATTAACATCTTTAATGGGAGTCATTAAATTTATAAAAAGAAGTGATACCGTCTAGAAATCTGTAATTCTGTTGTTGAATTAGCAAGTGTCTGTCCTGCTACTCCATGCTTTACGGTAGGAGAACGCAGACAATTAAGACGACCATGAACGCATCTGACATCAAAATATGAAGGTTCAATATGGTTTTCTGCGCAGAAGTGTTAGATTTATGCTTCCTTTGAACAGCAATGACTTACCAAGGAACACAATTAGATGGAATTAACCCTTTATGCCTGAGGTACGTTGCACAGTGCAAACCATATGTCTAAGCAGTTGAGAGATGTTAAATCTAGATGTTAAAGTAGGCATGCTTTACAAATATCATATGTCAAGATGTAATTTGCAAATACCCATATTCTTCATGGGTTATGGCATGCAAACAAAAAAATGTATGAATAAATAAGAATGCCACATATCATTCATTTAAAAAAATTTTTTGAAGCTGTACAATTTTACTGTAAACCGTTTATTAAAGCGTGCAAAAGTCTCACCTTCAAAGATGCTTTTTTATTGTTATAGTACACATTTTATTGTTATGTACTATAAACGATTCATCACCAGAAATAATCATAATAAATATACCACATATTGTTGCAAATGCAGACAATGGCTCCTTTTGCCAGTGAGATATCGAGGCCATTGAGCTGTGCAAATTATAATGGGAAACAGGTTTCAGCTGTGGCATCATTGGTTTAAAGGGAAAAAATGCAAAAAAAATAAAAGACAGACAGCTTTATTATAATAGTGAAACAGACTGTGTAGGGACAGCGTACGGCATCTGGCGAGCTGCAGTGTGGGGTCCCTTCAGCAGAATTTTACCAGCTTCCACCTCTATGTAAATCTCCACCTGCCCTGTTCCTGAGTTTGCCTGTTTTATCCATTTTTTTGCTCCCACTTCTAGATTGCGGTCTTTATCACGTCCTTTTACTGCTCATTACTCCACTCAGCTTTTCACGCTTCTTCCCATATCCACCGCATCTTCCGGCACATGCATTGTGAATTAAATATGGCAAGTCTTGGGTGACAGAAGTTTGTTACAGAAAGTTTCCCTGTGTTATTTTTATAGCCAAGCGAGACAGAATTTACAGGGAGCTGAAATCATTGTAGCTAATTAGTTGAATGGCCCTATTATTTATCCAGGGACACGTAGTACAATAATTGCTATTGCAGGTTTGAAACATCTCGGGGATATTAATTCCAGAGCCTTCATGTCATCTCAGTACAGTAAAACTTCCTAATGGTACCCTGAAGGTGCATAATCTCATTTTAAAAGTACTTCTTTTTTTTTCTGGACGAACTGGCAGAATCTCTTTTCATTATAAAAAAAATGGAAAAAGGGAAAGATAATATTTTTTTTCAGAAGAAATGTTAGCATTTTTATTTATTTTTTCTCTCCATGTGACCGCTGCTGCTCTTGATGATATTGATCTCTTCTCCTACTCTGTGTTTTTTCTAAGGATTCTTAGTTATTCCTATGTGGCGCATTTAGAACCTGGGAGTGGCACATATGGTAAAAATGGCTGGAGAAGCCTGTTTATTAGCGCACGTTGCTAATTAGGCATTACCTGCAATCAAGATCAAGCGAAGGAAATCTTCACCAACCAACATGACTCGGTAATTGGATGTCTTAGTTGCTTGTTTTTAATGTGAGTTACAAATCCATCTGCAAATTAAATGTTACGTAGGCATCTGATTATTTATGCGGCACCGATGTTACAGTGCAGCACGCGGATAATGAAAGGTATCGGTAATTTGCATTTAGTAAAACATGTGGAGCCTGGACATAGAGTTTATAGTATGAATGTTATGAATAGAAACATCTGTAAAAGATTTACAAAGGCTGTGGCCTGCCCTCTGTGAGTCCTGTGCCATCATATTTAACACCCCATAAGTTCTCTACAGGGCAGCTGGAGACAGTGACAGACCAGAGCCTCTTCCAATGACTGCAAATTCTGTTTATTGCTCTCGCACTCGCAGGGATCAAGCCTCATTGATTTCACGTCCATAACATTTCTATGTGCGGCTGCTAGATTTCACATCACGTCTTTCATCACTGTGGGGCTTTCGCTCCCGTAGCACTCCAGCCCGCTTTCCTTTTACAGCGTATACAACATGTAACAATTTGTTTTGTTCCCTTGCTTGTTTCCAGTTGTGTTGTATGTAAATCACATTTGTTCCTGTGGCAGGTACAGCCGAAAGAAAGCCTTCAGCCTATTTGTCCTGCACTCTGTATTAAACGCTCTGATGTATATTCATATTGTTTCATTTATACTATGTCTCTCTCTCTCTTTCTGTATATGTGAATATATATAGATTACACATACAGTGAGATGGTAACCTTGTGGATTACTGCCTCCGATAACGCCGGTCACACTGGAATGTTATAATTATACGATATTGCCGTGGCCGTCTGTGAACAATACCGCACAGGCTTTGTCCAGATCATGTATGGCCTGAAGAGTCAGATTAGCGTTGTTGTTTTCTCTCATGGGGCTGATGGTGTGTGTGTGTGTGTATAATATCCAGCTTATATGAGACACAATGTTTTGTTTTATGCTACTGGCAGGGCCAAAGTCTCCACTCCTTGAGCATCTGGAAGATGTACAGAAATAGAATAGGATACCTATTTTGTATATATAATTTGAAGCCATGGGGCCTTGAATATACCTTACATGATCGTTGTAGCTTTGGTAAATTTATGCAGAAAAAATCACCATGATCTGCCTGAAGATAACGTTGTGGTGTCCCTTCTTACAGCAGTTAAAGATATAAAAAGAAATTTATTCATGTTACAATATAATTGTATTCCCCAGCCTAGTGCTGCACTCACAGGACAAGAAGCTGTTTTTTGTCAAAGAAAATATTTGTTCTGATGGGGAAGATGGCCCTTTTCTTTCCTTTTTTTTGGAATGTCTGTTTCTTCTCTGATATTGTATGTTGATCCTTCAAAGGAAGTGAGGTTGCCTGTAGAGTCCCAGCTGCCAGGAGAACTGCTGGGATGAGCTTGAGGTATTTATGACCCCTTCAAGATAAAGTTGAATGGGAGGCTGTAAACAGAGGGAGGAGGAAATGTTTATGACGGGTCTTCTGCTGTGTGAATATTGTGGTTCTGCTGACTGTGATTGTCTCACATTTGGGCACCATGATCTGATCTCAAGATGTTCTCACAGGACAGCTTGTCCCTTTCCTTGGATAGGGGGTGCCGAGGAAGGAAAGGGAGGAGCTGCCTGTTTCCACAAGACTGATGCCTATTGTTTAACCCAAAATCTCCTGAACACACAAGGGGGACGGGTGTAGTAATTGCATGGAATGGCATCTTAATTCTCTCTTCTTGACACAATGAAATATTAAAGAAGACCAAGCTGTTAAGAACACCTCTGGCTCTTGGGTCTGGATCTCCATCTGGGATTCTGAGTCCCTGAGTTGCTATTAACCTGTCAAATTCCAGATGTTCTCCCCTGTGTGTTTCAAGGTTTAATAATGTTTAATACGGGATACATCTTGCAGAGTTTACACAGTACACATTTCTTTGTTATCATATATTACTTAAATACAGTGTTTAGGACATCTCAGAGGGAATCCTGCCCAGTGATGGCACAATAGCTTGGAATAAAATAGATACAATTCTTTTAGTTACATAGTTATATAGGCCGAAAAAAGACCTGCGTCCATCAAGGTCAGCCTTTCCTATATCTGTTAATTTATTGCTGTTGATCCAAACAGTCATAAAGTAATATCAGTTTGTGAATAATTTACAATTCTCACTTTGGGGTTGGGGAGAGGGTTGGACTATAAGGTGTAATGCCTTGGGAGTATAAATTGTACACCTGTATGGTTCTCCTGTCCTTCTGTACCGGTCTGTTTTCTGTGTGTTCTTGTTATTGTGAATTCTTTGTATCTTCCGTTTTAATGTTGTAATTTTGCTCTCTCTCCTTTTAAAATCTGCTGGCGCGCTATAACATGCGATGTAGAAATGACTTCAATCAGAAGGACTCTTTCAAAACAGAAATAACTAATTACAAGGGCATTTTTTAGCATATTTTTATATGGGTCACAGAGGCAGACTACCACTGTATTTTTGTTGAGCAGTGTTTTTCACTTATATCTTACCATTCACAAAACAATTTGCACAGAAGCATACATATGGAGACCTCGTCCAAGTACGCCCATCAGCACAATAGCCTGATACACCGGCAGCAGTACCAACAGAAGAGAAGTTACTCATGAGGACCACCTAGGTCTGTAAACCACGAGTCCAGCATCACTGGCATATTTATGATATTTATGATAACTCACTGTGGCCCTTACTCTTTCTTGTAGATATCGGGAAGAAGTTCCTGTGCTTACTGAGTCACCCCCTGTGCTCTTTGCCACAGATTCAGCTCCCTGGGGTTCTGTGTATAATCTCCATTTTGGCTGACATCACATCACTCTACTCTTCCGTCTTAAGTATTCTGTCTTGTTCAAGAATTCTGTTATTTTCATAGCGGTTTATTCACCAAATAAAGAAATATGAAAAGCCAACCCAGTGACCATTTCCTGCAGGGAGAGCTTGACTGGCCCTGTATAATGTGTAGGTAAATCAGCGAATCAGTCTCTTTACACATTTAATTATACATTATACAAGGTCAGCTCAGACTTTCTTGCTGCACAGACTTGCTAGTGGTGAGTCTTTAAAATAAGAAGTGAACAAGAGAGAGTTGAAACCATAACGCTACCTTTAGTGAATATACCCCAAAATGTGTGTTAACTTGTATACAAGCAATGACAGTTCTAACTAAGAAGGAGTGCTGCAGTCCGTACAAAATACGAGATGTCTGCATGTGTAGCCTCCCTGCGCTCTCCTTTTCCTCTGCCAGTAACTGCTTGCAAGTGAGGCATAAAACTTGGAGACTTCTCAAATTGTTGATGGGCTTTACATTGTTTCTGCTGGTTAGGTTTGTTCCCGTTTTATAAACTCCTAGATTTCGCTTGACATTGCTTTTCTGTCAGCTCTCCGCTCCCCGTGATAGTGTTCCAGTGTCAGGCTATTACTGCTTGATTGTATTTGCAGTAAAGGGAGAAAATGGGGGCTGTAAATCTACAGCTGGAGATTCAGGACTCTGCTCCTGTTTCTTCTGGTCTCCCTCTGGCTGAATTATACTCCTATGAGAGACCCTGTCCTACACACCAGAATAAAGCCTTTCCTTTCTGTAATGACATTTACTGTAGGTAATAAAACTGCTAGAAATTCCAATAGGACTTGATGTTATTTTTGTTTATATATTATTTTTGTGCATGTGTTTATTGCATTTATTACAGCAAAAATGCATTATAGAAGCAAAACAACATTATTGCTGAAATGGGCACACATGTACGGTAATGGAACATGTTATCTGTGCTGTGCTATGTTGAAAAAAACAATATCCAATCCAAAACTACAACTCCCAGTACCCTCAGGTAAGCCGTTGAAACGCACATAGTGTAATTATAGACGGTCCTGCTCTGTTAATATGGAGAAAAGACGCTGGCTGATGAGGAAAATATAATAAATATTATGTAGAAGTAAAATGAAAAAGAATTATAGTGACAAATCTCCATGGGTGGTGTCAGCAAACTAATTAGAAACTTGTGGCAACGATATATTAACTCTTCAATCTGGTGCTCCTCACTGGCCAACACACAGGCATATAGGATATTAATGGCAGTGATAGGCCTTATATTATCTTTCAGTGAGTTCTGTCATTGTTTACTCCTTACAATTATTACACTTATGAAGCATAAAGGACAAAGCCTACTATTAAAAGGCCGACATCTTAAAGCAGTGTCGGGCTGGCTGCTTTTCAAACAGTAATGCTTTCTCGGCTGGGTGGTTAGTCCGTCTGCTCATGAATGAATTGCTTGTAGTCACTGTTGAAACAGTATCTGGTCTAATTAGGTGCGAGGCTCAAGTCCCTGTGAACCTTAATAAGCTGTGCTGTCCTCTGATCCTTACACATCCACAAGTTAATCTGCCTAGGTGGGCAGCAGGCATACTTCATGCCATTGCGAGGCCCTGGCTGTGATTCCTCTACGATCCATCATTTAGAAAAGTTATTAAAATACTTCTGGAAAGTATTTAAAACAACTGTTATTTTTATTTTCGGTAACAAAACGTAATATATGGTACAGTACTTCCCTCTGCCACCATGGACAGCTGCCTGATCGCTTAAATAGGTTCTTGTGAGGCCCCCTGTGATGGGCGGCCATGTAAATGCCTGTTCAGCAGTATAGAGTGACGGATAAAGGGTGCACTTGACTGAAAGTAGATTAGCTGAAGGAGAAAGCTTGCACTAATAAGACTAGCACTAATAATATTGTGGTCGTCATTGTTAGTTACATTTTATGTATGGAGCGCCAACACATTCCGTAACGTTATTAAAACGATGATTCATAATAACATTGATAGTGTACAACCTTAGCAATAACATGAAGACACGCTGATACAGAAGGAGGAGACAGTCCTGCTCTTGTGAGTTTACAGTCTATGTATAATCTCACTCATGATGATCTTGAACAGCAGTTTGGTTTCTTTTACCTCTGAAGGTGATCCCCGCATTCAGAGGGCCTCAGGGATATAATGTACAACTTTTCACATAATACATTAGTACGGCAAGTGGAAACAGTGGCATGGGTGGGAAGGAAGGAAAGTTTATGGCAGTGCTTAACAACAAAAATCAGAAATTAGGAACACATTGGGATGTCACATTGAGATGAAAAATGCCATCTTGGCACGAATAACATACATTATATGACCCTGCGTAAAGTTCACAAATGTAGTTAGATGATCAGCTCATTGGATTCTAGTGAATCAACTAGATTCTAGTGAATCAACCCCTGTGCGTTAAAAAGGGAGGGTGGGAGCGGGATTGATCACTTATGAAATATTAGCGAGACGGGCGTAGAATAACATAAAAATGCACCCAATTGCCGTTTGTGTCGGTCAGTAAATGTCTGTTGCTACCTATGACTGTGATTGTCTCCTGTGGCAGACAATAAGTCAGTGTTTTGCTGGCTACTTTGTTCCTATCAGTTTATAGCATTGGACTCAGAGAGGACATGTTGTATTTGCTTGTATCCATAACCTGACTTTCGTGACAGGCTAACAAGGACACACTCTGAAGATCAATCAGACCCCTTTACAATGTGCAAAGTTCAGTGGGAGGTCAGGCCATGGCTGGATTTCCTGTCCATGGAGAGGAGAGGGTGTGCGGTGCTATAGGATGTGTGAGCATCCCAGTTTTCACTAACCTTTTCACACAGCTGGACAAAGAGCCCTGTGAGAGGCAGGCAGGGCAAAGCGGGGTCTACAGTTCAGTCATATCAGGGATATAGAAACATCACAGGCTAAGGGCAACTATTTGCTAAAACTGTGGCTTTGTAGAAAGGACTTTAATATACTGAAGCACTCTGACCCCAACTACACAAAGCACATGCATACGGACCGCACACATACACGCAACATTATCAAGGGGGACGCGAGACTGTGACCGCCAACAGGAGAGATGGTGTGTGACCTGGGTTTTTGCCCTTTAGGAGATCTTGGGCAGCCCTTTTCTATGGATGTCCTACTGAGATTTAGTAGACATCTATTGCCACTAACCTTATGATCTGCAAGTAAGACTCGTTTGCCTTGGCTGAGAGACTCTGGACTGCAAACAGGAACACACAGTATGCGTATCATTATATGCACAAGTTTAGGTAACACATGCTCACCAATGTGTATAAACCACACACTAAAACATTTAATTCAACAACACATTAGCGGCATGCTACAAACCTGCGGCCGCAATTTCTATCATTATTATGTTTTGTCTTTTATTCTGTAGAATTATTTTAAAAATTAAATGTGGCTTTAGCCACATAAATAATTAAATGGACTCAACAAAGTAACTAATAATATTGTTGTTTAATAAAAACAAATAAAATAAACAACAAAAAGTTACTCCACCTCTTATATTACATTATGGTAATGCCATTGTAGTACTGCTAACATAAGAAAGAAATACTGGTACATAAGGAGAATATGGCCCTGCTCATACATGTTTACAATCTATTAGGCAGTGGATGTGGCAGGGGGTATAGGGCACTTTCATATGTGCTGATGATTTTTGTGCACTACGCACTTCAGCACTCTACTCTCACACTTCTACAATCTTCACAATAATAGCACAGTGGATCTGTGAAGACCTAGCAGGACAGAAATCCCACAAACTGACTTGTGGCATTCTATGACAGTGTCAGGTTTAAAGTAACAGCTCTTCAGTACAACCCATTCTACTGCCAATGTTTGTCTATAGAGACGGCTGCCTATGTGCTTGATTTCATACACCTGTTAGTAATGGATATAGCAGAAACGCCTAAAAGCAATCATTCGGAGAGGTGTCCACATACTTTTGGTCATGCAATGTGTTGGAGATGAAAGCAGTTCATTTGCCAACCTTACCTACATGCACAATACCCCTCTCTGTGCTGCCCGTGAAGCAATATGAGGGTAGGAAATTATTTATACCCTTACCCTAAGTTATTGAGAGTTCATAACATGCATACGTTTTGTTACATTCCTGGTAATGTTACCATTCTCCTTGGCCATATCCCTTTGGTCTTACATTACATTGTTGGAGTGTAGGTGTTAGCTAGTAGATGACAAAGATCAGAAACATAATGAGTCGTACCCTTCTATCTTAGAATTAACCTCTCTAATGGGATGTCATCTTTCTATAGAATTCATTTCCATATAGCGGGTGACATGTTGAAATGAGGCACAAGCAAATATTTGCCTTAAGCAGCAACAGCCCTGAACTAATGCCCCTCTGCCATTCTTAGCATCAAATCCTTGGAAACTAAACTCAGAGGGGCAGATACATAATGGGCCAATTAATATGGCAGAGTGGGTTGGTTCCATGCAGCATTTGCTTATGTTTGTACTTAGTTGTGCAAAGTAATGCAGATCGGCATTGACAAAAAATAGTTTTATCTCCTATCTCTGCACACTCAGCTAATTCTTTTTGGCAGTGCTGTGAATTCCATTCCTACCTAGTACTTCATTAGTCAGAGACTCCATCTGGGTGATTAAGACTGAGCCATTCTATATACTATACCAAATTGTACTGAATTAAGAAATTTATTTATTTAAAGGCTGCTTGATTTCTGAGGGGCTTCATACTGGCCCTTTCTGATGGCCAAGTCATGGGAAAAAGAAAATGTTTGCATCCACAGATGCAGATCTCATACAGTCTTAAATGTGCTGAAACATTCCCAATAACCAGGTTATGTCATGGCAAATGCCACTTTTTGCACTTTTGTGTCCTGTTGGTAAGGACATTTCTATGAAGGGGCAAGAATCTTGGATTCCTATGCTTTCACCAGAGCAATACATTTGCTGCTATGTAGTAAACAGATTTTATAGTAAACTTTGCTTACATTACCACGGTCTTGTGCTATGATTTCACAAAGGCTTATAATATTTTATTTTTGCCCATGGCTAATGTTTAACAGAGTATCAAAACTATGCACACATCACTCTGAAGTGTGTGAAACGCAAAGCCACATTCTTAAAAAGTCATGAACAATCATATAAAGTAAGACAGAGCCAAAGTTAATTCTCAAAAAAGTCAGTCTACCAAAGTAATGGGTGGTCCTGCAAAAATAGGACCAAAAAATCTGTATACCTGGAAGGGATACTTAATTTACCTTTCTTTCATATTAAATATATGAAAATAATAAAAGAACTGGACCACAGTTGGAAGCAAGTGGCCCAGTCTAATGAATCACATTTACTTTGACATCACATGGATGGCGGGGTTTGTGTGTGTAGCTTACTTGGAGAACACATGGCACCAGGATGCACGATGGGAAGAAGGCAAGCTGGACAGCCCCACTCAGGAGTTGCTTGCTGTCCCTGTTGGGACTGAATTGTACAATTGTGCATAGCCCTGCATTGCGAATTACAACTCTTGCAATCTAGCGGGGGATCACAATGTAAGAGCCCAGCAGGATCTAGATAGACCCTGTACTTAGTACAACCCAGGTACTCCTACCCACAGTTTCCTGGCCAAGCCAAACCCTCCTCTACTCATTTTCTTCCTCTCTTTTCTCCTTTCTTTCTTAATTCACTATCTAGTGGCTTTCTGATTGACTCAAACACCAATTAAAGTAAAATTTAATGGGAGAATATATTAACTCCCTGAGGTTTTCCTATCATCCATCACCTTTTTATAGCAGGAGCTGCAAGGAAGCTCATAACTTCATGCTGTGAATGTGATAATAAAGAGGGTGAGGAGGGGACCTGAATTTACTGCGGCTCCATTCTGTTAGGTGTATGGATTTACTACAATCCTTTCCTCTCTTTATACAGGGGGAGGTCAGCGAACGCGCTCTTGCAAACATGTTGGGCTGCATTACCGGAGAACAGGCATTTGATGAAGTGCTTTTATTCCTGAGGGTGGGTGCGGCAGGAGGTGAATGTATCCTCCTCACCCAGAGATGCAGGGGTCACATCAATCTTTCACATACTGCCAAAGCTATCACTTGATAAACTGAGAATATGTTGGCCAGAGTGGGAGCTGTGACATATCGCAGGGTGATTTACATTGGTCCAGGCATTAAAGTTCCATGTCATGTTTAATAATTCAACTCGTGCTTTCATCCAATAGCATCATGCGGTGGTGTTTTGGCACACACTGCGGCTGTACGGGACGTTGTGATGACAAGTATGTGCGGCAGGTAGAACAACATGGGATGTAGCTTGGCATTAATTACTATAATCAATGCTTACTGTCCCAATCTGTGAGCCAGAACTCTTGGTTCAGTAGTCGGCACTGATAACTGAATATTAACCTGGGTTACATGGCATCATGCATACAGTAACAAGCACCTTGTGGCATAAGCCATTGCCAATGTAATAAGCAGCCTTTTGTGTACATAGCAGTATGGGTAGAATACGCCGTGTTTGAGGCATACAGACTGGATTGGGAGTTGTTCAGGATGAATAAACTTTATATAAAATTAGGTGGACTGGCGTAACTTTTTATAGAGGTCTTAGTGATTTTTTTTCCACTGCCTTGAAGTACCTGAAAGTTCAACTGAAGGGGAATGACTGCCGTAGGCAGAAAACCTTCTCTTGTAGTTGACTCTGGACAAACAATCTGGCTCCTATTGTAGTTTACATCCCTCTGTACAGAAATGCTCTTGTTTCTCTCATGTCCATTGACGTGGTGTAAGTGGGTTGTCGTCTCTAATGTAGAATATGAGCAATGGAGAGATAGTGGGTTGGATCCACAAAACTTGGTCACTCATGCCCCGTTTACTTGCTGCCGGCAGTAGTGGTTTGGGCACTTTTCAAAGACAAGCCTTTTCATCTCCACTAAAGATATCACCTCTGTTACGTGGGCAGTATACAATTATCTCTGTGTTTCTAGAAAACTAGCTGTTCTTATGAACAGGACTTTCACATTTCTTATTTTCACCATAATATGTTTTCTGCTAGCTATGCTAACTATCCGGAATATACAGTAGTCAAAGTCACTTGCCGGAGAAGCATTAGGTGAACATGATGAAGACTGGACCACAGTACCGTAATTGTGGAGGGATTTGAAGATTGTGGAATCCACTACAGAAATCTGCTGACCTCTTTTTCTTCTATGGTTTGTGGGAACAGATTTAAGTGCCATTTGGACACTGTTGAGGGAAGGCATGTTGTTTTTCAGATTGTTTTTTTTCTTCATAACAGCAGCTTAATATCAAAAGTGTGCATCACAATGACATAACCCAGCACAGGGCTGCACCTGGAGTGTATTGAGGGGACACATTTTAGTTTAGTTTAAAGTAACCAAAAAATTCTTGATAAGAGTTAATATAGACTTTCCTGTATCACTAAAGTTATAAAGATAGCCCCCTTTAGCAAATGGAGAGACTCTGCCACGGATCATGATACGGTGCCTGCAGCCCATCTTGCAATGTGAAGCGGTATATGGCTTTGAGGCTTTCCTAGTCAAGGAAGGGACGCAAACATAATCTGTATGATTCTTCCTTCAATCTTCATTTTTATGCATGATGATAAACTACACAATTTTTATTAAAGAATAAAAGTACCATCCATATATTCTAGATCCTATTAACCTGAGTCCTCGCAGGTGTGTGCAGCTTTGGCAGCATAAAATGACACAACGCACACAAGACAATGGAGTATTGGACCATGCCCCCTATGGTTGTGGAAGTCGTCTGGGATAAGTGGATTTTTTATATTTGGATTTTAACAACGTACTCTGTGCCCTCTAAGAAACCTGACTAAAGTTAAGGCGCTATCTTCTTGTAAACAACTGCTTTAAGTTTATTTGATTTGATTTTGATGTTGTGTTTGGCTCATACAGTAGAATCCAAACTTTGGATTAGTGGATATGGCTGTCCTTCTGGGCCTTATTTTGATATCTGTGCAACAAAAATCAAGGATTGCAGCTGTGCCCATTAAACAGAATGGTGGCAGGAGAGGCAAAGCATCTCTTAAAGCTAATTAAGCAGTGTTTTGGAGGGGTATAATTTCCTTTTAATACCAGCTGCATGGGTGTATTGCACATTGGCTTCTCAGAATGCAAAAACTGACTTTCATAAACTGATCTGTCACAGCTTATTTTCCTTCCCTTAACCATTTGCACAGATTGCAGGTTTATTTCGCTTAAAATGAATAAACCAGAATGGACAAAATAGTATAAAAGGGCAACAAATGAACGGACTGAAGACTTTTTTGCTTGATGCATAAAATGTATCTGCCCTGCAGTAATAGGGCGTGAAGTATGCTCATTGAACCTTATTGTGGAACCAGGATCTTGTATTGAAATAATCACAGGACAGTCTGGAAGTCTGGGTCAGTTTTGTACTTGGCAAGCAAGCTATAATTTCAGGTTTCGTACTTTGTGATTAGAATCTGGAACAAAACTATACTTCTCAACTGGCTGAGAGGCTTGGACTGGCCATTCACGTCTCCCGTATCCCCTTATTACTGTTTGTTGCGTACGATACTCTCCTTTAGTGTGGGACCACTAGCTGGAGACTCCATGCTGCACAGAGCACGCATGTAGGAGCTTAGCATGTAGCTGCGTGTAACTCATTTTGTTGACAAGGGCCAATTTTAATCTGCAGTCTTGCCCTGCTTCCTGATCTCATTCTACATCATAAAAGGACATTCAGTAAATACCAACTGCAAGAAACACGTTTTTCACACATAAGGTGTTTGTTGCTTTTATATCCCTTAAAAATGGGCTCAAGGGTAACAGCCTGGTTGGGATTTGGGTGTGTGGGCTAAAGGTAATAGTCACGCTTAGATAAAGCTGTGCATATGGGGGTGGCAGCTTGGCTACGGTTTATTGGAGAAAGCTTATTCAAGCTGAACGAGCACTTGAGCTCTGGGAAGATTATTAATAGAGTCCTGTGACTGCTTTTGGACTATGTGTGAACAGAAACAGTGCTGCCTATGTGCATGCTTTGGGCTCTCAGGTATTTTTGCTAATAAGGGTCATCATTAGACTGAGGAAATGATTGATTGGCAGAAGCACTTTCTATGAATAAGTGTGGTGTCAGATGCCCAGTGACCAGCAGCTATGAAGTTACTACCTTTTCAGGGGGGAATCTTGTTGACAGGAGCTATAGATCATCCACCTGGGTGCTTTTATTGTCAGTGGGGACTCTTGGCACAAGAAACACGTGATTGATCTTTGTCTATTCACACAGCTCATGCTGCCGAAGCCTGAAAAGTGCTACAGATATTACTGCCAAGGGTTACAATGGCCACGGAGAACAGGATAGACACAGGAATATTGGCAAAAAGCAGAGGGAAGCTGCAAGTCCTTCCTATAGTACTGGACAGTCAGAGTTTCCAAAGACAAATGTCTGCTGCTATTGTGATAGATGGTTTGTTCTGTATTTTCCAGTTTTATTTTTATTCCAGACTTTATATTTAGTGTGTTGGTCTATTCTTAGGGCTTTTCTAGCTTTTCTAACACTCAGAAAGGCTGTTAGCCGCACAGTAAAGTCCCATGTTTATAGCGCTTTAGTATTTGTGACTTTTGTTTTCTACTTTTCCCTTTTCCTCAAAGCTTGGGCTTGAGTAGTAGATGCTAAGCTTCTAGGTGTATTTACTGTCTTATTGGCAGAAATGGAGGAAGACCCCCGGTGATAATATATGTAATGTGAATCGCTCTGCCCCTAGCAATTCTTTGGATGACCTCTCCTTGATTATGAACTGCAATTTTAGGCAGCAGTTCATAAAAAGACATTTCAGAACTAGAGGGAGTTGGGAGACATAAATTAAGTAAATGAAGGAAATATTTTGCTTTGCATTTGTTTAAACTGTAAGAGATGTCTACTGGGGCATATTAATTTATAAACACATATCCAACATACAGATCAGTGCCTGGGGACCTCTGTTCTAAATGGAGTTGAAAGGTTGACACAAGGTCATCCCTTAAAGGGGAATTGTGTCTGTAAAAGATATAAAATGCAGAATTCTCCAAAGTATGGGGGTGCCAGCAGTCTGGAGGGGACATGCAATGTTTAGAATAAAAGTGAATTAAAGTTTAATGGTCTTGATGATCTAAGGGAAGAAGTCCTCTATAGAACAGCACTTTTCTGAGACCACTGAAGTCACCGCCACACACACTTTTTAGGCTTTGAAACTGCCCATGACTATATGCAGGTACATTATTGGAACTCATTACACCCGTTCTTCACATATTATTGTGCCTTCCAATGGTGGTGGTACAGAGTATAGGTGCTCCCATTGTGTATTTCTAGGAGAAATTTGTGGAGATACTATGGAACTACAATCTTTTTTGACTCCCATAGAACCTTAAATGAATATTCTTTGGGCATATGCTTAGTTTGTCTTATACACAAAAAAAACCCACTACAGAAAGAGGAGCACACCCTAAAGAGCATAAAAGGCATACGCATTCAGATTCTTAGGTCGCATGCCGAAAAGGAGCGGTCGTATTCACGATATTGAAAGGCTAAATGCCTTTCAATTACGGCAGTGATCCACAATCTCCTCCTAAGCTCAGCCAGTGTTGCTTAAGTGCCTTAATATATCCAGGGCCCCTGTTTTTCAAACCACCACTTGTTACAGACATGTTGCCTCTAACAAGATGGTGGCACCCATTCAAAATAACAGTTTCTGCTGGTTGACTATAGGTACATGCAGGTAAATGGAGCCCAGCTTATTAATCAGTGATCAGTAAAATAAAATAAAAAAACATATTAAAAAAATATTTTTCATTAGCTTTTATAGATGATTTTAAAAAATCAAATAAACGTAAAAGTTGTGTATGTTCACAAGTGATGTATGGAGTAGAGATGCTTGAATATAAAACAGATCTACAACAATATCAGTTCTGGCAAAGCCAGAAAAGTCAAGACTCTAGACATAGAATTTTGAGGAAGAGAGTTTTAGGCAGAAGAGCTCGAACGGGGGAGGGAAGGTAAAGATGAGAAGATATCCGTATCTCCAATCATGATCTTCTACTGCTCCCTTGTGGAGGGAGATTGAGTAAGCATCTTCTATACCCCATAACTACAGCGCTGGCTTTCAGTCAAGTAACTCATGGTATCTTGATGTCCCAGACTAATGCACATGCTCAAAATTACATTGAGTAGGAAGTCCACTTTACATTTTGTCTCAAACCTGCTCGAGAACAAAATATCTACTACAGTCTAAGTAGAAACTTGATGATTTGACAGCCTTGCACTAACTAATGCCAGTGTGCGTGTGAGCAGAGGTCCTTTTAATTATTCCTGTTGAAGGCTTCTAAATCTGTAAGGTATAACAGCACGATTGTCTGCAACCAATTGCAAGTAGTATGTATCCATTATTGGGATGTGGAGATAAGTTATGGAGATAACAGTGAGAGGGTGGAAAGGCTGAGTGGTAAAACATTGTGGGGTTAGGTTAAAGGATTTAACTTTGAAATGGTGGAAGGAAATAAGGTGTTATACAGAAGGTAAGCAGTTTGGTTGGAAAGGATTGATGAGTGAGGTTGAAGAGGACGAAGGGTAAGGAAGCAAGGAAAGGTTACAGAGGACTACGCATTAAGGTAAGGCTGGAGAAGATGAGTGGCAAAGAAGGGAGAAGCTGCCTACTTACCCCACCCTCTCTTCCCTGTACTGTTTTCAGACTCCGAGCTTTTGATTTTGTTGATCCCTCTTGTATCTTCCTTAAAATCATAAATGTGTTTCTGTAGCGTTCAACCAAAACAATCCAATATCCTAATATATGACTTTCTACCTAGAACCCCCCGCTCACACAATCCATGTCGGCTACATGCAAACATGATACACTTTGGGATGTTACAAATTATGAAAGGTGCAAGATACATTATTATAAATGCTTAAAGTTAATTCCAAATTCCTGTTATGACAAGGACTACAAAAAAAGTAGTTGGACAAATAAAAGCTCTTGTATGCACACAAGACTGCAGGACCTGAACCGCTGCTCGAGCTGCAGTATCCATAAGTATGCAGCCTTATTGGCCAACGGCCCATTAGACATTTGCCAAGTGTGCCAGATAGCCACCACCAACTAAGAATTAATCAAGGGTTACTGGTAAGGTTTGGTTCCCAAAATACATTTTGTGATAGATTTGATGTACTACGATGATCCAGAAGACATTTATATTGTACTATTTCCTCCAGCGCAATTATTATTATAGTGCCATCATATACTACAGCACTGTACAAATGGTAAGCAGGACTTGACAAGTAGTGCGTAACAATTATGACTTACAGAAACAAAAGGTTAGAACGGCCCTGCTCAAGCAAGCCTACAATTCGCTTGTGCTTTTTGTTCATTTTTATTCTCTGTTTTGCTTCTGTATGTGGCCCCTTCTGTCTGAGCTCTTCTGGGGTTGAATCTTCTGTTCACATTAGTGGTGTTTTCCTTTTTTCCCCTCTGTTTGTAATATTTTCCTGTCTGTGGGCTCTTCCTTCTGTCGCTATTATAATAATTCTTATCTATTATGTGTCATTTTTTAAAACTTTTTTGTCATCTGTTATTTTTGGTAATGCATTTCCTCAGTGGTGTAAAACGTATGTCCGCGCTGCCGCCTCGCACTCTCGTGTAACTGTGTGCTTTGTGTGTTTCTGTCCCTCCCTTTTCTGGCTTTTCTTTCCCAGGCTAGCCTGTGCCCTCTAAGTAGCTCTCGCTTGTTCCTAATCACTCTTTTCCTGTCTGTGCCCTTTCCTCTTATTACTTTCTCTGTCTCGTCTGCTCCACGCTGTGTTTCACTCTTTTACTGTTAATTTATTTGATATATTTAGCACCCAACCCTTTCTCCTATCTTATTACACTGCTCCTTATTACTACATTTCCTTCTTACAGTATGTCTGTGCACCCTGCATGCCGCTGCTTTTTCTACAGCCCAATGCATTACTTCTCTGGAATCCGTTTGCCTTCCTGCAGAAATGCATTCGTATCTCTGGGTCCCCACCGCACGCTTGATCTTTCCATTACTTAGTTCCTTGTCTACCACTTTTACCTCCTTGTTCAACAGCGCAGTCATATTTTATTTGCTGCTCTCCACCACTTCTCTCACTATGTCTTTCCAAACTTACTCACCATACCACTCCACTCTCCTATTCCCGTACACTGTGTGACTCTCCTGTGTATCCTGCACTCACACCCTTTTCATTGATAGTCTTTTTAAGGGCATCCCAGTTCACTGTTATCTGAGTGTCCACTCATGTGCCCTTTATGTTTATGCCACTTCGGTCCACCTTCTCTCATGTCTCTCACCAGCTCTGTTTTCTCCTGCCTTCTTTTGATCACCCTGGCCACTCTTTCTGTTTGCATTTTCTCTTCTGATTGTATTCACTCATTCTCACTCTTCTTATCCCCTATTGTTCTCTTGAAACTGCCCTCTTCCCTCATGCCAACTGGGCTTTGCCACTCTAGCTAGATTTTGCTTACCTACCCCCTCTTGTGATTATTGTCCTGTTTATGCTTTCCCCTGTTGCCGCTCTCTGTCCTGTTTATGCTCTCCCCTATTGCCGCTCCTCAGATGTCCTCGCGTGTCTTGTATCCCGTAAATAAACCTTTCTATTTTCTGCTCTGTACATTCTGTTTGGTCTGTGCTGTCTCCTGTAAGAACATCATACCTGCTAACTCCCTGCTTTTTTTCTGTGAATTCTTGCAACTTTTGCCTTGTGGATGTACCTCTTTAGCAAACTGCTCCTATATTCTCTTTTCTTTTGTAGCACCCTTGTAATACCTCTCTGTTTCAATTGCCCGGATCTCTTTTCTGCTTCATGTTTTCCTTTACCTCTCTGCTTTCAGTGTTTCTCCTCTTTACCGCTCTCTCCCTCGCTCCCTCGCTCTCACTGCCCTTTTATTTTTCTCCTTTCTCTCCTTGGTTTTAGCTCTAGCTGCACGCTGGTGTTTGTTTTTATGTTGTATGGTTTGATCGCTTGTCCCATTTTGCTCCCTCTGCATGGTGAAAGCACTGGATTAAGCCATGCACAGGGTCTGCTGAACCACAGAAATGAAAATATTTGGATAGGTTGTGATGTGAAGCTGCTGATATTTACATGTTATTACGCTACACTCCTAACATGAAAAGCCAGGCTTCAGTCAGATGTGCTCTGCTCTTCATCACCTCCTCAAGCTGTCACTGGCAGCATTCCATCTTTCTCCCAGTTTGTTTGCATTAATTAAGATTTTAAATTAATCATTGTGACTTTCTCTCTTGAATAGATTACCCAGAGTTCAGTGTCAGGGTAGGAGTTGGGCTGCATTGTGCAGGTGTGAGACTGTTTGTGTGTCTGCTGATAAGAGGTATTTATTTGTGTAGCGCGTAGACAGACTTTCCATAAAACCTCCTTCCTGACAAATTGTGTTTTTGTCTGTCTGGGAGAAAGTGGGTAGAGCTTCAATCCCAACTCCTGCAGGCTGCTAAGAGCAGGAGGTATGTATGTCTGATGTCACTTCCTGTTTGCGCCGCGCACGCCATAAATCTGTTGCATAGCAGTTTTTCCTGGTATGTCTGGCATTCACCTAGACTTGCAAATTTCAGGTGGGTTTTCACCACTGATGTCGACTTTGCTACGCCTGGGCTGTGAACTTTCTTCTGTGCCCCGGCCCTGACCTACGGTGTTATGGGACATATGGTCAGGATGGTAGTCTCTGCTAGTAACAATGTGGCGTTCTTTTTCCATTGTTGCCACAGTTCCCTAGGGAGGCTGGAGAGGATGTTTCCTATAGAAAGACAGCATCTTAATGGTTATGATCACAGTCAGTTTTTTGATGTTCCTCCTAATCCGTTCTGCCCCGTTTTGTGTGTTGCAAGTACTAGGAACCAACGATGCTGTGTTTGGAAGGGCATGAGATGTGGGGGGAGCATATCAGCCAGCTGCGCAGAGAGCTTACTCAGTGTTCCAGTCAGTTTGCTCATAAAAGGCACATTAAAGTCAGCCATGCATTGTCAGTGGGACTTCTATTACCTGTTTGGGCTGTTTTCTCTGTACATCGCTGGAGATGCAATCCAAGACGGCTGAACTTGAAACCCAAATTGATATAGTCCTGATGCCTCTGAGTAATTTGGGAGGTATGGGTAGGCTACTAGTCTTTAAGTGGTATACACATAAGGTGAGATTCCAATATTTTAAGTACTTAACCCCATTACAGATGTTTAGTGTTTAGAACGGTGGAATTTGGTAGACATAACAGATACACTTTAAGAGAAAGATAACAGTGTAAAAAAATAGCTTGGACCTTCGGCTTGCTGTATGTCCCAAATTTCTTTATTCCAGAAAAACGCACATTTACATTAACTCCGACTACTCCGCATCCGATCCTTAGTTAGACAGTGACCAATAGTCTGTATCTCTACTCCTAGATCTCCTTCCTCAACATCATTGAATTCCTTTAAGCATCTTTATGTTTATTTTATCTTTCTCTTCATATCGCTGTACAGGATGTTGAGATCATATAGCTTTTCTTATCCTGGAAAACTTTTTTTTTGTAATTCTTTGAATATTTGCTTCCTAAAGCCTCCCCCCCGCCAAGTGGCTTTGCAGAGATTTTTTTTGGACATGTGGAGTCTGTTGAGATCATAGATCAGATTTTTGTTTCTAAAAAAAAAAAAGTGGGGGGGACTAGTGTCTCGTGTAGCACCACCATCAAAAAATGCGGATTAGGGTACTTTGTAAATAGTTTAAAATACATGCTTTACCACTTATGTTTAGGAGAATAGTCCTTTTTACTCTCACACGTCTATAACTAGACATTGGAAAAGTAAAAAGAGCTTAAAGATCAAATTGCATACCAACTGCATGTTGAGAGAGGTCTCCATACTTTAGCTGATAAAGCTTTAAGAGAATGGGAACTATATTTTTATATTTTCGATACATTTATAAATAATTCCCCTAAATCCAGTTAGTTTCAGCCCCTGACGATTAAATCTGCCTTGATTGAGCCTCCTATGTCAACCCCAAAACTTAGTCTATTAAATCTGTTAAGAGAACATCCTGCGTCGAAACTAGTTTAATGGTATATGTCTTTTTGTATTGTTTGTATACTTATTTATCAACCATTAATTATTAAGAATCCTTATTATGGGATCTGATAGCGGCAGGCTTGATATTATACTCACATCTGTCAGGTTTTTTCTTTAATATGGAAAATAATAAAAATAAAAAGGAAAAAAAAAGTTTGCTTTGGGCTCCTAAACCAGTGATGACCCTGATGTTGATTAATACACAATGCTATTAAAGCACAAGCTTTGCAGCATTTGATCTGCCAGTCCTGGAATCTATAGAAGATAAACATCTGGTGCCCAGATCACAGTGCATGACTGCAGACATTTATTATCTACGCCGTGGAATCAGTCTTCGGATGATTTTGTTAAAGCCCTTCTCTCCAACAACATTCACAGAATGCCTTTACTGGGTCTGGTCAGTTGCGATGTGACTTATGTTTCTACGGTAAAACAGATGTGCTACGCAGAGTAACATAGTATTTGTGCCACAATGAGTAATATCACGGACAGGATGGTGAAGGGAACCACATAGTAATGTTTTATGTTTAGCGCTGCTTTAAAAAACATAGAATTTGATGTCATGTAAGAACCATTCCGCCCATCTTGGCTGTAAAAGCGTCCTCCTTTTTTCAAGTCCTTGGTCTTGTCGTATGTTCGGTATCCTATCCATGTTTAAATGTCCGCACTGTACACCTGCAAATGCCTTTAGCTAGGAAAATTCTCACCCCAGGGGACAGTCGTAATGGGGGGGGACCTAATTACCACTGCAACCACAATCTAATTACAAAGCAGGTGCAAAAAGCTCTGATGATAGCGGGGATTTCTTTAAAGCAGATCTTAACCAAGCTCAGTGTCCCTGGCGAGATATACCTGAACCCTGTCCATGTTCCATGCTTTGGTTATGATGATGCTGCGCTACCTCTGGCAGGTGTTATGATTTCGGGTTATGTGCCTTACTTGCCCTCTGGAGCATTTCATGGTATATTTTAGAGTCTGCTAATCCAAGGGTCCTAGGATCCATGATCTTAAAATGTCAGTACAAATGCATAATCTACTCAGGACCATCATCTGCTTCTTTTTGTTGCTCTTTAGAAAATAAGGCTCATTCCTGAATATGTTTGAATTGGTAAGTTCTATACATGTGACTGGTAGCCGGATCACCCCATATGTAACAATGTGATACTACGTACCCTTACCATGTTACAGAACTCTTACGCGTTTGTCTGAAGGACCACTGCTGTTTAACGTACTGATCAGTTATGAAGGCTGTTACCGTCAAGGGCTGAGCTTTGCCGACATAAGGCGGAACTCAGTGAGGAGAGTATAAGTGATACAATTGATTTTACTATGTTTTAGCCACAGCTATCGAAGCTCTTCCTGCAGGCAAAGCTCACTGGGGTTGGCCCTTCATATCGCAAAGTGAAGTAGGTGAATTAAAAGTACAGCTAGAGTTACCCCCTTTAGTAAATACACCTCTCCGTGTAAAATCACAATCACTTAGCAATGTGGTTCTTAGAGCTACTTAGGAATGACGTTTATTATGATGGTTTTGTTAACCAGAAGCTTTATATGAAACCCAATCGCTCATCTCTGAAACGTTGGTTGGGGATTTTTCGAGTGACCTTTGTAAATCACACATCAACTTCTGTTGTTAAACAAGGGCAGCGCAGTAATGCAACGACTGTCTAATCTCCCTCCTCACGTGACAGAACATGGTGAATTACTGATGTTTCTTCTGTCTCTTTGTCAATCAAGCTGCAATGTGCTTGGTGAATCCGCTCATCTCATTGTCTAGCGCTGTACTGGGGAACTGTAGTGATGAGGGCAGCAGGGCTGTAGCGGAGAGATAAGAGCATCCTAAAGAGCTGCACACGGTGCTAAACCTGCGACAATAGGGGGCCAGGTGAAAAGATGAATGACCTTTCAGTGGCACAGGCAGGGGGATTATCAGCCGATACTAGCCAAAGCCTGTTGGCTTTTATAGTCCCCAGCTCAGTGCAGACAGCGCAGACATAGGCCCACAGGACAGAGTACATACCTTTTATTTATATATATATATATTCCGTACATTAATCCAGCTATCGAGATGCTTTTCACATCTCTATGCCAATTCACCTCCATGTATATAATGAATAAACACAACAGCCGTACAGAACCTTTTGTAAACTGTACCAGTCTCAATTTAATAACCCCTATAGATTGTGATGATCACATGAACTCTGTTCTCTTAACACTCCATGGAAGCTCAAGCACTGGGTATATATTCAGTGGTAATATCTAGAAGGACTCGCTCATCTGTTTGACTGCATAGAAACCTTTTTTTAGTGTTTGTTTACACACCGGGTCAGCATACACTGCACATAAAATCACAAGCGCACGTCCAGCTGCTGCGGTACTGAAGCCTGACGTTCCAAGCCATGACTGTTTGGGACTCGGCGGGACTCCAGCGAAGCTGCACGTATGTTTCGGAGCTGCTTAATGAGCTGTGGAAAGCAGGCTCAAGATTCACAGTTTGTTTGCTCTATCATGATGAATGCAGCCATTTATCTGTAGCAAACTTTAGTTTTTGTCCTTCATGGTGAAAACTGCATTTACAATTATAAATTGAGACAGGTTTCCTTCTCTGTAAAGCAGTAAGTCCTCTATTATTTTATAGAGTGTGTATATCAGCATTAATAGATACCTTCCCAAACCTCTTTTGTGTGCTCAACATACTATGCCCTCTTTGTGGATATGCGGTCTCAGCAGCCCAGATGTACTAAGGATTAAATATAATAGTTAAATATAAGAGTAGTGTTATTATGACGCCGCTAGCATATTCTAGTGGATGAACCTGCATAATCATCCAACGTAAATGTAAAACTTTAATGTCTCACCGTGAGGCTCATGTGTGTTATTACTGCTGATCGCATGCTGACTTATCTGTGACAATTAAACCAAGATTTAAAAAGTTTTGTGAGTAAGAATCTTGTATCCGGCACACAATAAATGTTGGAACTCTTGGTAGGTTATAGAGTAAGACATTTTCTATGTATCCGTGCTCCTCGCTCGGGATGCTCAGCGTGAAATGAAGCACAAGCCCTTGATAATGGTGAGAGAGCCATTCGCACTCTCAGACTCGGAGTTCATCCATCCATGAATAGCGCTCTTCTTATAAAGTAGCTCAGTTGGGTGTTATAGTTACATCTTCTTTTATTTAAGCGGCTTTTCAACATTTCTCAAGCAGAGACTCTTAATCATAGGCCCTGTTGTGTTGTATGTTGAGGAGTCGCTAAATAAAAAAGACATTTAAAGATATCTGCTGGGTCTGCTACGTGGTAATAGCCATGCTGCTAATGAAAGGATGAACTGTGAATCTTGATGCTTGGTGGTACGTCTAGCAAAGTGTTCAAGGGTTAATAGTTGTGTCCTGCAACACAGCAGTGGAGTGTTGGACACTTCAATAAAACATAAGGGAGTGGACGAGCTCACTTCGTTTCAGTAGCACATCAGACCTTCATAGACTATAATCTTCTAATTCTCCAGTTTTGCTCTGAAGACTCAGGACGTCAGTGGCGCAGTCACCATGACTGTGTGAGGATGACGTCTTTATTTGAAATCGATAAGCTTTCAAGGCAATCGAACCCTTGTCTTCAGATTCCAAGTTAGGATAGTTGCTGCCCTTGTTTACTATTACAATGCTACCCAGTGATTTGGGATTGAGTGTGCCCTTGGTCATTATATCTGCACTAGCTTGAATGAACTTTGACAAAGGTTGATTTTTTTTCCACCTCACTACCAAACAAGACCCACCAATGCAGCCAAACCAGTTTGCCCTCCATGTAATGATGACTTTATTTATTACGTTCGTTACGTTGGTGCATTTGTGTCAGCTGCCTGGTTGGACTCCTAATAAGTGTGTTCCTTTGAGCCAAGACACAGTGTGTTACTAGATGCCAGAGTCAATCATTGTAGATTTTTTTAATAGGCGACCACACTTTTTAAAGGGTGTCTGAGAAATGTAATTGAAAAGGGGTCATATACATTTATATATCCTATATTGTCAGCTGGAAGCTGTAAAATCCTCCTCTTCATGCAAGAACTGTGCAATTTGGTCTTAAATTTTCTCTTCCAATGAATCTCAAGGCAGCCATGTTCTGGGCTGCTGTTTACATATGCAAGGTTTTAATGAGCCCTACCAAAGTGATAAACATAATGTATGCAATGGGAGTTCCAGTGGTTGTGAAGTTGTCCACAGTAAAGGGGATTATAAGTGAAATGGTTTGGGGAACATGCGGCACACCGTCGGCATTCCCCTCTGACAGGTCTTCTTAGAATTTGGCACAAACACTATCTATATGGTGCACCAAAAATCTGAATCTACATGAACATCAAAGCCGTGACCCAGACCATCTTAAATTGATCTTTTTTAATTTTTAATTAGCCGCATACACTATCATATCCAGCTTTGTGAGAGGCAGAGATCCAGTCGTTGTTTTCCTCTATGAAGGGCGATAGGAACCCTGCAACCACCAGCAATAACCTCCTGATGACACTGCAATCGATATAAACCTGGGTTACCGATCTTCTTTTAGGTCGTACCGTATACGTTATTATGAATGTGCTGACGGAGCTGCTTGAGTTGGGCAAAAAGGAACAACGCAGAGCATTTTCCTTGCAAATTGAATCCATGTGGCAAGCAAGCGGTTCAAGCCATGTCGATATTTATAAATACTCCAAAGATGAGTAACTGCAAAACCAAAAAGAGATCTTTAGTCCCTGTTCCCTGCCACTAGTAATGAGAGGAGCTCACTTCTGTTAAAGAATACAGGTGAGGATCCGTTCAAATTGATGGCAGCTTTAGCAGCCAGGGTAAGAAGCACCAGTATATATTTGACAATTGGCAGTAAGAGGTCTGCTGCGGTTTACCTGGGGAATATATGAGCTCTCATCCAAACGTACAATGACATTGTTATTAAGACGAAATCACCATTTCATTCTGGTATCCCAGTTCATTGTTCTCATTCTTCTTCAGATAAACAGAATTCAATTGAAGAAATAACCTATAAAACAAACACCTGAAGAGACAAAATAATCGGGGGAGTAAGGAAACCAAAATATATTTTGAGGGATTAGGACCAACAAGGTGGTATGTAATAAAAAAAAACAGATATCCAGTGAATGTTCGCCTTTGGGAAACACATATTTGTGAAGTTTATTTTACGTGCACACGTATATAAATATCGTTTTCCTTCAATAAATATCAGCCAGCGAGTTCCTCGCAAATCGGCTCCTTGTAGATCAGCTTGAATAGTTTTAGAAAAATCGGATATTTGTTTCCCGTGCTAAATGTCTGCCTTTGGTCTGCATGAGGACTTCGGTGTCGGGAATGTTTTCTCAGTCATTGTCCTGAGCGTGAATTTGTGTTTTGAAGGGTTGGGTAAAAGGTAAGTAGATGCATTGTGGTCATGGTGGATGGAGGTGAAGCCGATCGGGACACATCTTGTCTTGGTTATTGTCTCCTTGTCTCTGCTTTTATTCTTCCGCTCGATCATTTCTGGGTAATCGCTGGAATTGTTCCTTCGCATGTCGGCTAAATTGCTGCTGTTAGCACCCGTGTCGTACGTCTTGTGGATAACACTGGACTAGAGGAGAAAAGTTTTCTTTAGTCTGCTTTATCGTCTAAACATTAATGTAGCTCATAATATGTCAGCTAGACAATTATTACATGGGGTGAATAACTACATATTAAGGTTCTTAATATAACTAGTAAACGTGGACAAAATGTTTATCTAGTCAATTATTGCTTGCGATGATCAAAATTGGCATAGTTAGGAATATGGCTGCAGTTTTGTAAAATAAGGAATCTCCCGAAATATGTTTTTTCCCATCAGCCATACCCAAGGCAGTTAAACCGGTCAGGTTGTGATAGTATTGTAACAGCGTGATGTATTCTCATAGCTAATAGTGAAAGTAAAGTATGTGGATCATGTACATGAAATAAAGAATATTATTGGACATAAGTATATGTATGTGTATATATATATATTATATTATATATATATATATATATATGTTGTGTGTATATATATATATATATAATATAGTGATTGTGTGTTTATATATATTATATATATATATATATACAAACCAAAAGGTAATAT
Source organism: Spea multiplicata (assembly GCA_009364415.1). Taxonomy (NCBI): domain Eukaryota; kingdom Metazoa; phylum Chordata; class Amphibia; order Anura; family Pelobatidae; genus Spea; species Spea multiplicata. The sequence goes on along the minus strand of VKOC01001995.1, from coordinate 22,596 downwards.
ATATATATATATATATATATATATATTATAAAACATTATTTGTTTTTTCACATTCTTGCACACACATTTCTCAGTGTCCGAGGTTTATCTTCCTGTAATTTATATGGCGTTTCATGCCTTTGACATCCTTGTGGGGATACAGAAAGCCCCATGCTGCTAATGGACTGAAAGTAAATGAAATTAAATAAGCGCAGCACTGCTCATCAGCATTGTCTCCCCCCTGGGTAATTCAATTCCTGAGTGCGCAATGATGGGAGCGTGCGGCACCGTCTCGTAATCCTGCTGCGGGCGGGAGACTTAACGTCTAAATAAAACTTTTACTGCGACATTTGTTACGCTCTTGCCAGCAGGGTCTGTTTGCTGGTTTGGGGACACTAATGTAATATTCATATTTCCTCGCATGTTGTGATCGCATATAACGGAGTGCTAAATATTCCATAAATATACACCCCAGTTTAAATAATCAGCCTTGAATTTTAATATGCATGCAGATGGGATTTTATTAACCTTTAACTCCCTTGATTCTATAACATTTTCATTTCACGCAGAGAGTCCAGGAACTGTAAGGGGAGAGGTTACTGAGGGTTGATAGAGTTTTGATGAATTGCTGCGGGGATGCAGGCTTTGTATAAAGAAACCTTTTCTTCAATATAATGAGCACCTCCGCCACAAGGAGCCCAAAGCTGATCACTGAGGGGGTCTAATAGTACATCCCCCCTGTGAGTAACCGAGAAGAGGGTACAATGTCTCCGGATTCTGGTTGTGATTGTGTGTGTCTGAATGATTTTGTATATCGCAGTCTGTGTTTTCCTGGCATGGTGAGCGTGAACTGAATAAGTATATATGGGGTACCAGTCAGTAGAGACTTGCCCATGGCACAGACCCTCAGCAAACCCACCCTCATACAGTATAAAAAAACAACATGGCATCTGTTTAATGCTGTACATTATAGTTATTTTCGATATAGTACAAAGAAAGGCTGTTTCATGCTTCATACCTGTGTTTTTGTAGCTCTCATCCTGTTATGTTTGCATTTTGTATTTATTTATTTTTATTTATTTATTTATTTATTTTTTAAGAGTCCAGGGATACAGAAAAACTGGAAAAAGTCCTGAAGCAAGGTTACCTGGAAAAGCGTAACAGAGGTAATGAGTGTCGGACTCTGATTGTGCGCCATGATTTCTGAATCAGTGAAGTGTTTTTTTGCAGTATGGCGTCACGACGGTTGTACTTGACGCTAGCAAGAAGTTAAACGTGGAGTTTGATTGGAAACTGCTTTCTATATTAAGCCGCTCTGTCCATGCAGTATATCTGTATGTTTGTGGGTGCCACGTAATGATGCGTTTAGCTCCAAGCTTGGCCCCAGTTGTTGTTCATTTCTCTCCATCTTGGTTGGCAAAAGCAGTTGGCGTTTGGTAGTGGAAATGGACGGCGCCATGCAGGACGCAGGATCTTGTCCTGAGATGAACGTAAATAACTCTTATATAAATTAATATATATAACGACCACAGACAGACGCATGAAAAAGGAAGCATTCAAATCTCCAATATCACACTGTCATAAAGAATGGATTACGTTTCCAAATAAATAAAAAAGAAACAAAACATTTGCATGAGATGCTCACGTAGGGCCATGTTTACGGAGGGATGTTGTGAGAAAATGCACTAAATGTGGAGCAGTCACCATGGGAACCAGTATGTTGCTTATTGCACCACATTTAGCAATTTGTGCCAGAACTGCTCTTTGCAAATATCTCGCTAAATTCAGTAGTTGTTCTGTTGACCCTACTGAGTACCAGAGGGCTTAACAAAAGTGTTCATTTTCATTATGAGTACAACAGTCGGGGCTACAATTATTACTTTCTTTTTTTTCTCTCAGCATGTTCTGTCATCCATGGAAGAATATGGAGACAGAACGAGTGATGAATTTATTTAATAGAATCCAGCAGTCATACGGGAATGGAGGTTGTAAAGTAAATGCTTGCTGTTTACGATACAATTAGCTTTGTATTAAACCTGTATGGCTACTGCAAATGTGATCTTAATTAACAAGGATACACGTTTGCCACAATATAGCGTGACAGCGTGAATTGAGAGAATTCCGAAACTACAAATAAATTATTAAAAATCGGTCTCCTTCATCTGGCTTGGTGGAGATTATGAGATATTCAGATATATATGTGTTGGTTGCATATTACCCGGGTTTTATTGTGATTGTAGAATTGTCCTAAGCATCATTGTTAGATGATAGGGCTTGAACCGTACATTGAGACATCTCTGGCTTTTTGTGGCACAGCAGCCGTGGCTGAACTCTTATAACGTCCTGGTGGCCATCGGCAAGATGGGGATTGTGTATCCAGAACTGTAAATTGTAATTCTTCACGTTTCATATGTATTAATCATGGGTGCAGGAACCATAACCGATGATTCCTTCAGAGAGAGGCTGCTAGCTGTATTATAAATCATCTGTATTATGAGGCTTGATGAGATACGGGTGTAATCTCTGTGTCACGTGTCCAATCTCTGTGTCACGTGTCCATGTTTGGCGGGTCATGCTGTCCAACTGTTGTTCTAGATCACGGGTTCTTTGGGTCTGAATGGCAGAAAAGGTGGTGCGTTCTTACCAATGGAAGCTTCTGTTATTATTCAACTGAGAAAGGCAAGTATACATTGTCATCATAGTATTAGTATTTATTTATAAAGCACCAACAAATGCGTAATGTCCGTATGTAACATTTGTGAATTGGGTACCATTTTCTTTAGTCGTCTGTAGAGAATATAATCTACAAAGGGCTCTGCTTAGGTGTAAAATAATATCTGTATTTTAGAGAAAAAATAACTCTTCATGGAACTCCATCTCAAATGTATTGCAGGGAAATTGCCTAAAGGTGGGTTTCTGATAAAGGATTGTAGCGCACATTTGGTGTCTCACATCCGCAAAGACTCCCGACGGGATGCCTGCTTTGAGCTTCTGTCACCTGGCAGTCGTGGTTACCAGGTGAGATTGGCGGTGGAAGAAGAACCGGTTGATGCATTTGGACGTCTCAGTGTCCTTCTGTATAAAATAGGCTGGGTTCATACGACTTCTAATTATGTTAGTGATCAGTGGCATTACTAACCGTACAGATTCTCACACACCCCTGAATATATTATACACCCCATGGACAAGCCTAATATGTCAAATTAACAACTGAGGGGCATTTTTGTGTAACCAGCGACTTGTACTTATTCTTTTTGCAGTGTTCTTTTCACCGCCATCAAACGATGCCCTTCTAATTAAAATGAATTAATTTCATGATATTTCTACAACCTCACAATCTTGTTTTTATAGTTTACTGCTTCTACCCCAGCTGAGGCCCGAGAATGGGTAGACCAGATACAGTTTTTGGTAAAAGGTAAATATCATAGCAGCCTGTTATTTTTCATTGAAGATCATTCTTGGCAAGCTGTCTTCATCCTGATTGCTCTCCTGGCCAATGTACATGAGTAGTACTGGTGAGGTTTGGTCTCCCAGTCTGCGGTTACAGCTGGGCATAGAATATGTTCCCAGATTGAGCATTTATTTTTTTGTAATATATGTGTTATCTATGCCTTTCAAATATGGTGGGTTTCCAGAGCCTCCGTGCCACACACTTTGAGAGAATAGCGCCATTAAATGCATCTAGACTGTAGTGTGGATTGTATGAAAGAAAAAAATTGGACAATACTAGATACCCTGATAAAATAAGTCACAGCTTATCTCCCGTTAGACTGTGTCAAGTGTCCGTGTAACAGCTGATGTAATGGAGGGGTCCAGGTGGTCAAAGTGGGGAAAAAAGCACAGAATTCTTTTTGTGAGGACGAGTGTAGTTTTTTTTTTGATCAGCGAGATGTCCAAATTAGTCATCACGGGCAATAAACCTACTAGGGATTTTTGGATTTCTCTGACATAATTCAAGAATTAACTAATCCATGTGCAAATATACATTGTATTTGTCCCTCAAAGTCTTACTGTTTTTTTTAGATACCTCGTCCACCACAATTCCGTGCGAGGATTATGATGATGTTGATAGCTTGGACCCTTCTACATTGCAATACCTACCCTCTCAAGACAGGGCAACCAGCCCCGAAGAAGATGACATCTATGAAAGTGTTCCAGGTAAGAAGTCATCCGTGGTACACCGTATGACCGCGTCCTTCCCGTACGTACCTTTTGCACTCAGTTAAAGTCTTTGTTGTTTCCACGAGTCCTGGAATATTTCTTTGTTATGCTAATCTGCGTTCATTCTCTGCTGTTCCTTGTGTCCCGAGCAGCACACGCACAAAAAAGGAAAAAAAAACATTATTTCCTCAGCAAGTCATCGTCGTTAATGAAGTTTTACAAAAACAGACACAACCGAGGAAAAATAAAATTTCACAGGTGATAAATTTTTCCAATTTCCCTGGCAGAATTGGATCAGATTGTTAAATTAAGAGTGAAGGTGTCTGTTAGACAGCAAGGAGCGGTGATGGGTAATTTTATAGAGTGGAAAATTGAATCAAATTGCTACATTAAAACCCAGCTCCTGCGAGAATTTTCTGTATCGCCGTCCACTTTGTCACTGTTCAGAGTCCATGCGCAGCTGTGCCTCAGGCTCAGGCTTTCTGCACTGCTGGTCATTCTGCTCACAACTGGCAAATGCTCTCTGCCCCGGGTAAGATACCAGCGCTGGCAGGAGAAGAGACGACGCTTTCAGGGCATGGGGAGAGGTATAGACAGAGGAAACGGAAAATGTTGCGGTTGCCCCTGTGATCTCCGCTTGATCAAACTGGACCTTCAGACTACTTGGAATACTTCAATCCTAAAATAAAAGTTGGTGTCATTTAAGAACTTAATGGTCAGCACGATGATTTTGGCCGAGTATTTACTGAGAATAAACTTTTAATGAATTGCAGATCTTTATTGAACTTCCATCGTTGACTGAAAGGTGACCAAGCTCCTGCACTCGTACTGAAAGACGTGATCTTAATCAAGTTCTTCCCACAGTAATTGTAAGCAGTACTGACAGACGCTTATCTAATTCGAGACCAATTCCCTTCTTAGCATATTAATCTATCAGAGCTGACCTTCTCTCTATGCGCAAGACCTTTCTAGACCTCCTGTCGTCTTGGAGATGAGCTGGTGTACTGTTTGAAGACCGAGTCCATTAATGGCAATAAATGTGGATGAGCACAGAGACTGTCTGCGATTACAGCAGGAAAAAAAAACTTCTCTCCGGAGAGACTTCCCGTAAGGCAGCAAGAAAGTGAGACAGATCACTCAGGAGCCCTGTGAGAGCAGCGCGGCACGACTGGATACTCTTACCGGCCTTTTTCCATGCGGAGGGGGCAGAATCGCTTACCGCAGTGCCAGGAAGGCGTTCTCCTCGAGCTTCACCTTGTGCACTGGGGGGCCAGGTGTCTGCTAGATATGCTGCTCATTCTGCAAAATGTAAAATAAATCCACCGGCCATCCATGGTTTCCCTGTTATTTACTCCAAGAACACCAAATAAATAGCAGGGTAACCTTAGGAGAAGGTCACTTCTTTTCTTCATTGAAACCATGCCACAGGAGAAGATACACGGCCTCGTAGGCTGTCACTCGGTGAACGTCAGAAGTAATGAATGAGGATATTATGTAGGATTGTATCAAGGGAAGCTACCTGGGAACTGCCTTATGTTCCTGTCACCATCAAGTGGCTTCCATTACACATTCTACTGGTGATGTTTATATACCTTCTGTAATATCCAATAATTGTGGGGAGATCCGTAATGCTAGGATAACTCCCGCTCAAGTGTCCATTTGTGGTAGTGAGTGAGGGCCCGGCGTTAGGGAGTTTGCACTACTGCAAGGTGCTTATGATGGGGTTAGGTACGATGCATGTCACTGAGGTCAGGTCTGCTGGTGGGCCCTGTCACTGAGGTCTGGTCTGCTGGTGGGCCCTGTCACTGAGGTCTGGTCTGTTGGTGGGTACTGTCACTGAGGTCAGGTCTGCTGGTGGGCCCTGTCACTGGTTAATAAAGATATCCCCTATACTTTGGTTAAGCTTGTTGTAGGACCTTATCAGAATAGTTTAAAATATTTTCAGCATGGTAAGTTTTATATATAACTGAATAAATATGTATTTTCATTGCATTTTCACCTTATTTCAGTTCATCTGTGGATGCGTTAGAAATGAAAAGATACATAACATACAGAGGAGTTCTGTGGACCCATCGCAGTTAATTGCGAGACCCGAAACAAACGGCTTTGGAGGTTTCCTTGTTGTATCGCAGAGCCGTCTGTTGGCGCTTGTTAGTTGCTTCCTTCACGATGCGTGCACCATGTGACTTTTGAGAAGGAAACATTAAGAAATTTCTCCCAGCAGCAGAAAGCAGAGATCATGTTCCAGACAGACTGGTACAAGGGCGGATGTTTGCTTTGGAGAGAGCGCTGGGACCTGAAGGTTCCTGCAGTGCCATTTACATCAGCCCAGGAAAACAAGCAGACGCTCATTAGCTGCCGATGCTGAATTCTTTATTAGGTCCTCTGCATAAGAGTTATGTTTTTTCAAACTGCGCAGTCCACGCGTTCGTTAGCATCGAGGACACCGCCACTGGTTTTCACGAGACAGATTATAATTTGTCACAATATCCGTGACCTGTTCAGGTCCGTATAGCGTTGTTTTAGGCCTTTCTTTCTGTTTACATTCTACAGATTGTATTTTAACATCTAGAATTAAAGGACCCCCTTTACACTGATAGAAAGAAAGAAAGACGAGCGTTTGCCTTCCCTTTGTCTCTGTTGCCGATACATTCGCTTTTGTTGTATTCCACAAATGCCAAAAGCAAATTAAGCCACTTTCAATAATTTATCTTCAAATCAATAGAAATGAGTTTGTGTCTGGCGGGCGCAAAAGCTTCATATTTAAGTCTGATTTATTTAGAAGAGTTGTTTCTCTCTAATGGGGCAGAGCCGACGATGCGCTGACCCCACTGCTCGGACCCAATTTGTATCTCACAAAGAGCTGACCTAATTTTCATTGATTGTCGTTCGTTAGCAGAGACAACGGGATAGAGACATTCGAAGTGAGATGGGCTGCGGTCCAGGAAGGAGACACCGCAGCTCAGTGCTTTTTGAACTTGATGCATAATGCACTTGTCGCTAAGTTACTCTGTGACCCGCGTAAGAGAAAGGGTGCAAATTATTGCTTTTGGTAGATGTATTACATATTTCTGAAATATACAGCCATTGACTGCGTTCCCCTCACCGGCCTTGTGTGTATCGGCCGCTAAATCCAGCCATTCCTGCTGCTGTCTGCTTGCTCCTCATCGTTACCGCTCTTTGTTTCGGTTACGGATTCTCTCTCTCCATATCACGTTCTTGTCATGGTGACGGCGTCTGTTTGTGGTGCTCTTGTTACATAGAACTTCCTTACATCGCCTCTAAGCCACTGACCCTCTAATTTTAGACTGTGGCCTATTGTGCTAACATAAGATCTATATAGGCCATATTAACGGCTCCCTCCATGGTCTACTAGTTCAGTTACCCATGTATTTGACAAGATCTCTCTGTAGTAAAAGCCGCGCTGTTTCTGATCATGCAAACTATTTACAGATATTTAATAACCCTATCTTTAGCATGATTTCAGCTTCCATTATTGCTGCCAAAAGTGACTGGTCGAATAAGTCCGCCAACTATTTTACCAGGACACTTCAGAGCTCTTTTAATAATTTTGGATGTATCCCATCAGGACTCATGGATTATTCTGTTTTTGCTTTGGAGAGTTCAAGTACAACTTCTTCCCCTGTAAAACACCCCTATTTTACACATCACCCTATTTTTTATACCTTACCTTCCTTCATCTTGTGTATGTCAGCATATAGTGTTAGTGTATGGTGTTAGCGTGTGTGTACGTGAGCATAGAATGTTAGCGTGTGTTACTGTAAGGTGTTTGTGAGCATAAGACTTTAGCGGTTAATTGCAGTACTGTACAAACTGGTGCAGCACTGAATAAATGTATGTTTTATGTTGTATTGCCCCAATAAATACCCTTTAACTGCAGGGGTATTAAGTGAAAATAAAAACATTGGGAGTAAAAAAAAGTTGGCTCCTAGAATTTGTCGACCTCTGTCTTAAGGAAAAGCAATTTAAGATGTTTTTTACTTGTTTATTTTTAGTATTGGGAAATCCAAACCAGATAAATGAGGTAAATGAAGGCCTTGTCCTGCCAGGTGTAGCGTGTGCTTTCCCTTGCAGGAGATGCGTCTTGCTGGGTATTTGTCACGGTTCTGGCTCTGGTCCCTGGTAGAACGTTGGCGTCTGATCTTAGATGAGGTGTGAGGGGCTCTGACCTGTTCTGGTAGAGGAGGTTAATCTGAGTCTGAGGTAGGGATTTATTATGTAGGGTTTTAGTGCAGATAAATGAGGTGCGTACGGCTTTTGTTCTGACGTATGATAAGGGTCGATGTCTGTCTAGTGTCTGGTCGGTATAGATGAACTATGTATTAACTAAGTATTTCTATGGTTACATGCGTGTTCCTAAATGACCCTTCTCACCGTCTCTCCTCTATCGCAGATGAAGAGGAGTCTGATGACCCCATGGATGTTAAAGCAACCAATTATTGGATAAATCCAGGTATGAAAAGTATTCTGGCAAACAGCTTCATATCTGGTGAGACCAAAGCCAAGGCGGATCCAATGTAATCGAATTAATAGAAAAAAGGATACATCTTCCTGTAATTGATTAACAAGCTCCCTTTATTTTGTGTTTGATGTCTTATGCGTCCTGCCAATGTTATCGTGTTTCTGAAAAACCTAATCTGATTCCTTTGCAGCAGATCTCTTTCCAGTCTACCCCCACACACACACATACAGCCCCCCACACACACACACTTACACCCCACACACACACCGACACACGCACACGCACACACACACACTTTCTCAGATACAGCTGGACACACAATCTGCATGTGTGTCCTAACGGCTTCTTGTTGCAGATAAAAGAGAATCCATTTATTTTACAAATGAATACTAAGTAACGTAAACATCTCATTTTATAAAGTAATGGACAGCAAAAGGTTAAAAATGGAGGCAAGATAAGAAGTTAAAAAGCAAGACCTTTCCCCCCCCAAAATAATGTTTTCTTATATTTTATGCATATCCAGGAGATACACACTTTTATCAGCTTCCTTAGAGGGAACCGTGGAGAATAATTAGACACTAAATCTTAATTTTGACTGTGGTTTTTTTAAGTTACACAGCAAATAAAACTTTTTGTATATGGTACAAAACAAAAAAGGAGAGTAAATATATAAATAAAAGATAATAATAATAATAATAATAATAAATGATTTTGAGCATTAGTACAATATGGATTCAGTTCAACGTAGAAATCTAAATGCTGCAAATCTTCCAAACTGTAAGCCAGTGAGAATCTCTGGTTTTGCATGGTTATTCCTCCCCATTAAGTTACTTCTGCTGATTGGTTAGACTTAACTTGTTCTCCTCAACCCAACCCAAATCCAAAGTATGCCGACTCCATGACAAGGGTGGTAATCGTTTTGGCTTTGCCCCAAACAGCCACTCTGGTAAAGTAACATAACCCTAGATCTAGAATCGCACCATTGGCTTGAAATACCCTTTATTGGAGAAGCGTACAACCTTTAATCCCAACACTCTCAGCCAGCATACTAATTAAGACATCTGAGCTACCAACAACCTCCACAGATCATCCAGACCCCATCAGCTCATCCCCATCCGAGCCGTCATCTCCTACTGCTTCACCTCCCCTCAACCACTGACTAGATTGTGAGCTCCCGGGAGCAGGGCCCTCTTCTCCTTTTGTGCCAGTTTGGTATTGTGTGATTTTAAATAATTCTACTGTTGTAACAGCGCTACAGAATCTGCAGGCGCTATATAAATGTAATCTAAGGGTATTTTGTTACATTTGATTTGGCGCGCCCGCAAGAATAAATGAAATATGTTTTTGTTTACTTGTTTTATTTCCCTAGGTGGTTCCGTAATGAATTATGCGGATTACTATCAAGGTCTGTGGAATTGTACAAGCGACAACAATGATGAGCTTTCGTTTCAACGTGGAGATCTCATCCACATTCTGAGCAAGGTGAGATGGGACGGTGACTTTGAGATGTGGCAAGATAAGAGTTGGGGTGTTTGTTATCTTAGAGAGGGTTGCTGGGGCGTTGGACTTGGGTCATTTACATGTCTTTGATCTGGAAGCAGGAAGAAGTTCATTTAGAACACTCCTGGCTGGGTGTTACGGTAGACCATTTATTATAATCTTTTATTTATAGAGCGCAAACAATTTACCCATATTCAGAGTCTTTCCTCCCCACGTGATGTGGTTGTGCTTTTTCACATCACTGATCAGGTTGATAAGCGCAGCCAATGCGCCAGACCCTTCCACTGTGGGACATGCTGACCCAGAAAAATAATATTTAGGACGTGGTTTCTAACACTTTTGCGCACCTGTCCACCTGTCTCCAATGGCAGAAAGCAGAAGATACCTGAGGCTTCAGAAAACAAAAACATCTTCCTAAATATACCTAACATTTCAAGCAGTTGGGAAGATTCTCTTACTTCATCGCTCCCAGTCCTGATCAAACATCACATTGGAACGTTCTTCTTAGAGTCTTATTGCCCCAAGACGCTGGATTACAGTAACCCCAGACCGGACTACAGAGACCCAAATACTGTAATCCGACCCGGTTCCTTGGTAACGTAAATGAAAGTATTCCAGTTAATACGCGCTACAATGACATTACAGTAATCCAATTGATTGAATTGATTTAATACCCTGTTACACCGGATTGCAGAAACCCTGCACATTAAAACAGTCTGATTAATTGCAGAACATAGGATTTAATGACATGCAGGGCCCCCCCCCTTTGTACGGGGTGATAATTCTAAACCATTTCTAATGATTATTATACTGGTTTTGTAATATTGATGCCAAATAATTAAAGAAACTTGTTTTTACTTCTGAACTTAACTCTGTAGTAAAATGTATACATTTTGATGTTTTATATACTGACAGAGATAGCGGGGATACTGCGGTGAAGGCCTTCATCTACTAGAACAACTACTAAATTATACATCAATTTGTTCAGCAGTAGAATGGTCTTCTTTTAAAGTAATATACATACATAAGACTCAATAATAGTTTTGCAATTTTGCTTACATTTTCGTCTATACCGAAAAAATAACAATGACCCAATTTATGTTCAGCAATATCTTCTGATTACAGTAATACCCCACATACATGCAGAGGGCCACAACAATGCTTTACATATAACCCTTTATTACATATCTTTAATATTATTAAGGGTTTCATTTTTTTTTGTTACTTATGTTGAATGGGCTAAGGGACACTTTTTAGAACTTTTTTTTTCTTTCAATTTTTGTTTGGTCCCAGCGTGGTATAACTCTAGATCCCTTTGGGGATCTCTCATACATTTTTTATACCAGTAATGTCCCTACCAGTAATTAAAATTATATTTCATTACGTTTGTTTTCTTACATTTTTTGGAAGGTATAGAAACTATTGTTCTCCTTGTGATCTGTTTGTGCTGATTACAATGTGATCAGCAAGCAGGGCTCCATAGCTCCATCTAGAAAGAATGCTGAGGCTCTCCTGTCCAAGCAGTGATCGTCATTCCTTGAAAGCCAGCGATGTTGATAGACAGCCTGATCTCCCGTGCAACAAAGTCAAGACGTACATGTACGTTCTAATGGGCTTCTTGCCGCAATTTTTAAGTACCGGAACATCCTAAGGGGACCACAGAAAGTTAGAACCTTAGAAATCCTGGGGAGAGCATCCAGAAGAGCTATACTCCATGAGCCCTAAAAGAGATCGCAGGAGAGCTATATACTCTCTAACTGGAGAGTTATATATTCCATATACCCAGAAAGAAAGTGTTGGTGAGCCATACATACAATCTGTGATTAAGGAAAGCAAGTGTAGGGAGCTATATTCTCCATGAACCGGGAAAATGAATTCAAGAGACTTAAGTGCTCAATATATATACTCAATATATGTGGCACGTGAGTGCAAGAGAGCTAAATACTTGGCGTATGTCTAAAAAGAGCGCAGTTGAGTTTATATATTTAAAATTCAAACTTCTGACCCTAGTAAGTCATCCCCATCCAAGCCGTCATCTCTTACTGTTTCACCTCCCCTCAACCACCAACTAGATTGTAAGCTCACAAGAGCAGGGCCCGCTTCTCCGTTTCTACCAGTTTGAAATGATTCCACTGATTGTAACAGCGTTACGGAATCGGCTGGCGCTATATAAATAAATGTCATGTAATAGTCAATGAACGTGGAAAGTGAACCCTGAATGCGTTCCCCGGACGGGGTGACCTCCTGTTGTAAGCTGTGATATAAAGTACAGGAAACCTGTTCTCTGAGCCCTGTGATAGGAAATACAGACCAGGAAAGACCTGTCCATTCACCGTCATCTTAATTTCCTTCTCGCCGTTGTCCTGATTAACATAACACACTTTGTCAGGTTGATGCGGTCGGCTTAATGTGTTGTCCAGAATTCCAGCCATGAAGTAGGAGCTGCTCTTCCACCTGCTGCAGTTGGATACCCTTTATTATTGCCGCTTGCAATTCTTCTGGTCGCTTGAGACAAAAGCGAGGGTTAATATTAAACAGTGGGCTCTGGAGCCGATGCATTGGGGGGTCCATGCTTTTTAGGCTCCATATCCTTTCTACCCATGATGGAGGGTTTGTGTTGATTACTGGAATCCTGCGGCATTTCCTGTTTTAATTGTATTTAGCTGGATGTGGCAACGTCTCCATTAAAAAAAAAAAAGTTAATTTCCTTGGTTGCCATAAATAAAAGATATTTGTATGTTGGGGTGCAGAAGGTGTTTGCTGCCCCCTTGTGGCTTGATTAGTAAGCGTGTGCATCCAGTGCTCTGTCAGCGTGCGCAGGAAGGTTGATTTGTGTTAATGAAGAGGTGCAGGAATTGACGCGTTGCTCCCCTACTGTGTGCGGCTTCTATGAGGCTGCGTGTGTGGTGACTTAGGAGGCAGCGCTAGGACATTTGACCCCATTTATTAGCCTCAAGAGGTGCTATTGAGTGAAGAGGACTCAGGGTCAGCTGGAAGGCAGCGGTCACACGCCGGTCACATTCAGCAGGTCATTCCTTTTCTGAGACAGAAGCAATCGCCTAGAACAAGCCCTGGCAGTCTAATTCCTGCCAGGTAATTCTTATAAATGAGAGTAGGAGACCAAGCAGGACAAGGAAAGGGAGATAGGGGGAGAAAGAGGAGAGAATGTGCAGTCTGAGGGATAAAGAAAGGCTGTAACGACTTTCACATAGAAGTGATATTCAGTCCCACTAAAAGAACAGCTGAAATTCTTAAGATTTACACTCAAAAAGTGTATTGCTGCCCTGACTGTGAAGGTGCAGCCTCCCCTGCTGCTTACGATGAAGAATCCATTGATCTCTTTTTGCCCGTCCCGTACCAATACACCCAGTGTCCTGTTTCCCATCTTACGTCACCTGAACTTTTGACTTTCCTGGTCCTCTGGAATACATGTCTGCGGTGTAATTAATTCTTTATTCTTTTTAGTTGAGCTACGAAAGTGCGCTTGTTTGCGTTTGTCTCTGAAACTGCTCTCCATTCCGAGTAAATCATTTTGTCTCTTCCAGCATTGGGTTGGGTGGCTTCCCAAACCCCTGTCCTGTAAGTGAACCGTCAATGTTGGGTAAAGAAAACCTTAAAGCGCATTTAATCTCAATAAACGCAGCATGAAGCCAAATAAATGTTATAAGCAACTGCTCATCAAATATATTTACATGGAAGACTGAAGTGCAATTGGTCAGCCTCCCGCCAACTCTCTGTGTGCTGTCGTAAGGGTAGCGTCTGTTTGACCATTGCCAGTATGCTGTATTACGAGAGGTCAGATATTGCATTACTTTCTCGAACGCTCAATTTGCACCCTACAGTTGGGATTGGAGGCTTCCCTTGGCTCCATCAGTCATCTCTCCTTATCATCTATTACTTAAGTAACGCCTTTAAAACACCTTCAATCTCCTCTGGGAAACCCGAGACTCCACCAGAATAATTTATCCAGTCTTCTGGGATGTCGTCCTTGTTTCGGGTTTAATTTGTTTGCAGTCTGCCCCTTGTTATATGCTTTTAGATTGGGTAACAGTGCATTAATACTAAATAAATCAAACGGCGCAGACCCTCGAGGCTTCACATCTTCTGTAAGCACTAGATATCCAAATTTTACTGGTTACAGAGGAAAGACAGAAAAACCATTTTGATCAGACAATAGTATACATCAAATATTCTATAATTATATGTATTAACTGCTTGTTTGTTTTAATAATTATTTTTTTAATATTATATCACTGAATACCTTCATAGAGTTTCTATAATGATTCGCAGAGACCATAGTCCTCCAAACTCAGACTAGAAAAAAACAGTCTGTGACTTGATACATCTTTTTGAAACTATTAAGCCGTTTTAGATGCATTTTAATGTTAGCCCAACTGCTGTAGAACAATTAGTCCGCATTTCTGATTGTCGGTTTCCTGGCTCCTGCCAGATAAGCAGAATATTTAGGTCTGGAAGAGGTGAGACGCTTTTTATACGTTGATGGTTTAGCAGAAGGCAGGTAAGATTTATGTGAATTCTTTATAGGAATCTTAAATACTGCTGAACAAATCTAAGATTTTCTATGTACAGGAGTGAGCAGGACTACGATGAGTTTACATGAAATGAGATTTCTGTTCACCAACTTTTCTGTGCATCGTGAAATGGCAGCCTCGGTGGACGCTGCGTAATACTGAGTTAAAATGGTGAGACTTTTATTGTTATTATGGTTTTTATACCAAATTCTGAAACTCTGTCCATTTCACCATTAAATTCCATGGTAGGGGGGGGGGCATTAGAAGCTGCAGTCATCACTATGCTCTGCCTAGGGTATCAATCACTTCCATCTGCATTTATTTCATGTATTGATGACTCCTGACCATTGTAGGCTGCATAGAAGCCCATAGGAGACACCAATTACAGCTTTATTGTTACTACTATTATTATTTGCCAGTTTATATAGCACCGTCATATTCTGCAGAGATGTACAGTGGGGCAGCTGCAGGAAGGCCTTTCTTACTCTTAAAGCTTATTAAAATTATTATTATCATTATTATTATTATTATATACTTCAACAACATGTTTTCAGGATGATAATTATAGCAGGTTGCTTTGTAATGTAAAATGTATTTCCAGATGGGACAAGATGACATTCTGACCTAGGGAACCAAAATATAAGTTAACTGTGAAGCCGTCTCATGACAAATACAAGGAGTCCGATGGGGGGAATTTGTATAGAACGGAAATCATGGTTCAACGTGAGCCACATATTTTATACACTGCACCTAGTTGGGCCGCAGTTGTACTTTGTAATGGTGGATTATTGTTCCATATTTGCATTTGCAGCCCCCCTTAGTCACCGTCCATATGCCAGAAAGGAGGCCAGAAACATACATACAGCTTACATGGCAGACAAGGCGCTTCTGGAGTAATGTATATCTTGGTTCTGAAGGCTTAGGATGTTTTTAATATCATTTCTGTAGTGCTGACTAAGATATCACTAGGCCAATTCCCTAGACAGCCCTAAGATAATAAAAAGAAAACTATACCAGTGTTCAAATTCCCAAGTGAAAGGAAGTACAGACAAGAATTCAGCCTCTTTTATTAAAGAAAATACATTACTAAACTCCCTCCAGCACTGGTTACTGTCAGCAATAAAGTATATAAATCAACAATTAAAGCCGGTCATTCCAATTATCTTCACAAAGAATCCATTGTAACGTAATAACGCGATAGTGAATAGATGGGAGATCCGTGGCAATTCTGTATCTTCTGTGCTGCAGCGGTCGTGCCACCATCGGACGAAACCATACAGCGAAAAATAGAGCAGAGGTCAGCACCCATCTCTCTGCCCGCATTTACCAAATCCCCGATGGGAACGCTCAACGCATCTGCTGCTGTCTCTTGAGTGATGGCCCTCACGGCTGTCACTTTGTGACTATTAGTTATTGTACAGAGGTATGATTAGTGTCTGTAGAGTAAAGCAAAGCAAAATATTTGTCCTCCGAAACCCTCTTAATTTTTTGAGCCTCTCTACTGCTCCGTAGTCCTCTGTGTTTTGTCCGGGGGGGTTTCTTGTGGGATGTTTCGAAAGCTTTTTATTTATGAAAAGCACCTTGGTTTTGTATTTAGCCTTTGATTTGGCTCTTGGTTTGTAAACTAAAGGCCCGAGTGGCCCAAGAATAGCCTTTGGGATTCTAGTTTTCATTTTTGGCTTTTACAAAAGAATTTAAGTAGCCAACTTTGACTTAACTCACCTCGCAGACACTGGGAAACGCTGAGTGAATGAAGGATTTGACGGGCAAACCACCCGACACCCAACGGTACCCATGACTGTGCCATGAGGTCTTATTCTTATAATGTACATTAATCCTGGGCTTTAGTGAATAAACTAAACCATTTGCTCTACTGTAAAAATGCCTGTCTGTGGGCAGGATCACGGCAGAAGTTGGTGGGAATTATACATTTTAAGAGATTTTACATGAGTGCAACGTAAAATCTCTGCAGATCTGGTTTTTGTGCCATAAGATAATTGTATTAAATGAAAGATATATTTAGATTTGGAATTAGAATATTGTAATATTTACAATTACCACTTATGTTTGGGATCTGTAACCCCTGAGATATATTGGGGTATTTCTAGTGCTCTTCAAGTGCCCTTCTGTGTTTGGATTTCCCCCTTTGCTGCTGGAGAGGGTAAGTTATATCAATTTTATATTTATTTTTTATTAACTTTTTAGCATTTTTCAAAATATGTTCCATTTTCAAGTAAGTTTTAAAGCCCGCACTTTTATGATGGAACACCATGAAATTCCCAGTGGCCGGGCGTGATATCCATGCAGTTGGAAATTAGAATTCAATTACTTTATGATTTTGTCTGGATTCTCGCAGATGTTTAAAGTATCTTCATTTACTTTCTATAGTCCAACTCACTAAGTATAAAGTATAACCTTTACTTCCTAACTACAGTGGTCTTGATCCATGTATATATGTACCTGGCCTGGACAGCTGTGATTTGCCCCAGGTATACAGTCCGGATTCTCCGAGCTGTATATATGTTTTCTCTGCGTATTAGACGTTGAAAGCACAAGGTGATGGCCGCAGTGACATTGGGTTTCAGGTAACCTGTGTCTGTGTATCCATTTGTGTAGATACGCTTTGATATTTTGTTCCTATAAATTCTTTATTATGTTTGGAGACAGGTTTGTATAGATCTGTTGCTTTCTGAAAATGTTCACATATAGACTTTATTGATGGGAGGATTCTTAAAGGATCGAGAGATCCGAGGGGTGCCACAACTCCACATACACCCCCAAAAACACACTAAAGTGGGCTTGCGTTGAACTGCATTGTTTAGCAGATAGAAGCAGAAATAGCCAACGTGAAACTTGAACCGAAAACTGAAACTTTGCCTGTGAAAAATGACCGGTTTGTTTGTGAGCTCACAGAATGTTATTAAAATGCAAATTTAAAAGAAAAAAATAGTTAAATATCTAGCAGTGGCGCAGTCTAATTGCAAGCATAATGAGCTCGGGAAATGTGAGTGCCCCTGACACACAGCACATAAACAGCCAGTAAACACATCATTAGTACTCACATTCATTTATTGTGCCGACCTTAACATGACCCCGGAGCGGGGAGGGTGAGAAGCAGGTGGATCTGACTGTGACACCCCTCTAGGGGATGCAGGAAATGAAGCTAGAAGCTGTTGCCATAGATACACGTGTGCAGATGAGGTAACACGCCAACAGGCTGCAGCCTCGGCTGGCGGGCTCTATCTGTCACCCTTTCCGTGTTTAGGATTAAATTATTCCCAGATAGAGGAATGTGGTCCCTCCACATCCAGACCCCAAGAGGTCACAGCGAAAGTCACCTTGCGGAGGGTGGCAGCGCGTGGCAGAAACCTCCCGTCAGTGCCCTGCCGATGCCATGAGATGAGAGGCGGCACGGTATCTATCCCCTGTAGCAGCCGATCACACAGCAAAGCTAATTAACAAAAAATACAAATTACGACACCCTTCACTTCCACCCATCTGGTAACGAGAAAGCTTAATCAGGAGCTGTGCGCACGGCAGCAGTTCTGCGGAGGGCCAAGACGACCAGACTTGGATATTTCTCTAATAAATAGAAATTATCCGCATCTCCCTGTCCCCCTCCCTGTGCACTTTACATGAACCTGTGATACGCCAGCAATAGCCCTTCCAGCGCGAGGCTGATGTGATTTAGGAGAATATTAAAGGCAATGTGGAGATTGGAGGCGCCTCTCTCTCAGGGAGAGCTGGAGAAATCCGCAGCACAGATGGGTTGAGCAGATTAAACGTTTCCTTCACATTGTTTCCAAATTGTGCTGCGGTGCCTCGGGGAGCGAGTGCGGTCAGAGCGCGGCGCGTTTTATGGAGTCGGTATTAATGCTTTCTTTTCACGGGGCCATCCTATTAGCAGCAGGTTAGGGTCGGTCCTAGAAGCGGGCTGCATCGAGCTCGTTTTGTTACCCCCTCCCTATTCTCTTGTTAAATGTTCTGGTTTAGCAACGTACCCATCACTGACGAAAAGGGGTAATCTTTTGTATGTTGGCCTCAAAGTAATATTTGGAAAAGACAGGGGCTTTGCCGTGGCAGCGCTGCATTATTGGTCAGCGTTTTTCTTTTTATTGGGCAGTTTTGCCGCCATCTTCCCTGGACTACAAACCCCCTGTGCTAACCAAAGTCCTGAGATCTGACGTCGGCGCGGCTGTTTAGTGAACCCTGGTTCTACGCACCGCTTTTATTTTACTTTGAAATAGGAAAAGTTTGTATGTTTTTTCCAGACAGATACCAGATAGAACAGAAATATATATATTTGACCTACGAACATAGTCCAGGGGCTTTAGAGCCCTATTGACTTCTTTTATTTAGGACCACAGCAGAAAAGAATCGATCCTTATGTAGCTTTCGAACATATTCTGTCGACGACGAGTACGAGACGTGCTCCATCATTAAGTCATACATCTGACATAGCACCGGCTCACCCCGAGTCTGCATTATAGGCAAGCGCAGGGAGAGATGTATTACTGTCAGCACATGGCGGGAGAACAGACAGCGGCTGCATACTGTAATTCATTCGTTCCCAAACAATAATGTATGACAGACAAGCACTAATACTGGCAATAAGCAATCATAAACCAATAACTGTGATTGATTAGGCACCCCGGACATACATCAACCTCTCATTGATCTGCCGCTGCAGACAGATTTATCGCCGCCTTGCCCCTGAGCAAGTCTCCTGCATCTGGGTGTAAAGCAGGCAGCCTGGTACCGGAGAGGAGACGATGTTCCCACGTTGTTCCATCTCATGGAGTAATAATTCCACGGGGTTTATTTGGTTTTACCAACACCAACATGGTGACCCTCCATAGTATATGCAGCAGAAATGGGGGCAAGCGAGGGGAGAGCTACACGCTCGAGGAAGCACGAGGGCCCACGGATCCTGAGCGCAGCACATTCGAGACTGGCTGTGCCAGCACACTCTTCCTTTTAATAGTTTAATAAAAATTAGCATAATTAACAAACATCTGTATAATCCAGAGTGGTGCAATTTGGCAGAGGGAACAGGAGTTTAGACGTTATTGCCGGGAGTTTAATGTTCTTTTAATTCTTTTTGGCACGCGGCAGTGAGAGAAATGTTTGGTGCGGATGGTTGTGAGCCGGATTTAATTAGCACGTATCTCTCTTTTGATTGTGTGCGATTCTGAAACCCTGAGTGCATCATAGAGCGAGGCTGGTTTTATGACACCTTCCTGTCCGGGAAACGCACGCATGAAACACAGAACTCACTTTGCATGGTAACATGTAGGAGTTGTGTTTTTAAACACAGAACATGTGAGGGTTACTTTGTTCATATGATAAACACTGATTGATCGGTGAAGATCATTTTTTCAAATACAGTCTTCAGTCAGTGTCACGTTATCTGCAAGTTATATCGCAGGGCTGTAGCGTCTCGGAGATTACCTCTCCAAGTACTTCTGGCCCTGTGAGAGCATCCGTTGGGTACCCAGACATTACCTACTTATTGCATCCTGTGCCACAAACACGAACATTGACCCTGTAAACCAGACAAGATATTACTTTATCCTGGGGCTTCAGGATCATGGACTTTTTATTGGTTTTCTGTAGGGTAACAGGATTGTTTTGGTGTAGACTACTAGGGGGTGCGAGCAAGCACTGCAGCCCCCATATTTACTTGGTGCATTGTACTCGGTATGTAATATCCTTTTAGATCTGATTGCTTAGTGAGCGAGATCATTTTTATTAGATTGGTTGAGATGCAATGGAGTGTCTTGGTGTGCCCAGCCCCGGTTACTAGACTTGTGCTTTGAATGCATTATCCTGGTGTCTTGGGGTAGTTCTGCAAAAGGGTCGCTCTTATGTGAAGGCACCATGGGAGGTGATACTACGGGGAGCAGAGCTGTGGGAAGACAGGGGACACAGATGCAGTGAAGTTAGGGATGCGCTGAGCGAGTAAATGAGAGAGTACGAGTGTCAATTTTCTTTTCCGAAAAGAAAAGCGCTCCGTATTTCGTCTAAACTGAAAGGGCAAGAAACAGAATTCATTGAAAACTAATGGACCAAAAACGTAACTAAAAAAGTGTCCGAATTGTTTTTGGTCCATTTGCTCAAGCCGGGCGGTTACTAACATATTTCCTATTAATGAAATATAAATCATATGCCATTTATACGTTAAACCTATCGTAGTATCTCTTTGGTATTTATTCACTAAAGTGAGAGTTGGCCGGAGAATTGTGCTTTCACCTCATTGTGGTGCAAACCCAGTGTGTTTAGTTCCTTAAATTGGAGTAAAAAATAATCTGTTGATTAACTCTGCAACTTTAAACCACCTTTGTTCTGGATCTCCTGACATATGGGTAAGTAATATGGCCCACAAATGAAGCTTTTAAATTTGGACTTTTCCCTAATAGTGC
This sequence comes from Spea multiplicata, assembly GCA_009364415.1. Lineage (NCBI taxonomy): Eukaryota > Metazoa > Chordata > Amphibia > Anura > Pelobatidae > Spea > Spea multiplicata. Next base: position 1,519 of record VKOC01001995.1, on the reverse strand, counting down.
CCGTAATAAGTGACAGTCTGTTCTTTCTTACCTCGGCTACCAGTGAATCCCTGGGAAAAGCATTTCACTGTTTTGGGGTTTGCTCTCTATTGACTTTTGGTGGCTGAGCGGTACTTGTAGAATATCCATCCTTGGCTTGTGAGTTTAGCCAATATGTAGCGTAATGTTCTAATTCACACAACTAATAGAGAAATCTTTTCTTAGTGCAGAATTGAAACAAAATGTTCAGAATGGCTGGTGTTACTCCGCACATCATTCTGCGGCATTTACTCACAGGGGCCAGGACCTGTCCACAACTTGTCTATAAGGGGTACCATATATTGGCAGTGTCACATAACTATTCCTATTAGCAATTAAACTGTTAAGCGTTTGCGTCTCTCAGTTCGGCACCTTGAATGAAGCATGGACCTTGTACAAGAATGTCCTTTAGAGGCAAATAACAGGAAATAAAACGTTCTTCAATATGGGTACATAATCTGAAATTCTGGGCAACTATATGTACCAAATATGACTGTTTATTGTATTTAATCCTTTTGCATTCCAGTTATGCATATCATAATATAATGTCCTAATAGTATAGTTTCTTTGTATTGCTTTAATACCAAGTGTTTACTAATAAATATCTGTTTTCCCAGGAATATCATGCTTATGGCTGGTGGGTTGGAGAGCTTGATGGAGCGGTCGGTATTGTACCCAAAGACTATCTAACATTGGCCTTTTACCTGGAAGGAATGTGAAGGGATAGATCTGGAAACTAAATTTTTGTGATAATTCATCAATTTCAGTGATGTTTTTGTGATTGTAATTTTTGAAAAAGAGCATTCAATAAACATTTATTTTGTGCTTTCTGGATGTGATCTGGTATCTCTGTGAAGCTGATCGTCAGCTAATATTCAAAGCACAATGCATTCATTCGCGTTTCCACTAGATGGTGAACTACAATCACTGGACGGTTCTTGTGATTCCTAGCATTGCATTGGGGTAACGTCAGCCAGCAGAGGAGACAAAACTCATGATACAAACACGCCTGTGCCAGGAACAAACGTGTTATCCGATCACAGCCTTTCTCTGGAAATAGTGTTTCAAAATGTAGCTGGTACCTTCTGTATTGTATTATATTTAGACTGCTTTCGCCACCTACATTAATTCTTGTACCCGATTTATATATACAGCACTAGCCTAATGTTTTAGGCCTCCATGAGGGGATCCTTTCCAGGAACTATACGTAATAAACACCAAGGTTTATAGCAGGATGGTGAGAACCCTTTTTGGGAGGCTGCTCTTGAGCATTTTTTTCCCTTGATGGCTTTTAAAATATGAATAAAATTATACTTTAGGATTTTTTTCGGGACATAATTGCAATGTTTGTTCATTATGTATGTTGTTATGTGCGGATCATTTCCTATGCATATTGGATCAGTGGTGCCTTTCTAAATTGATATGTGGTGACATCTCCCCAAGATTTAGGTGACGTCCTCTTCCCCAACCCTCCAATTGGAGAAGATGACACTATATATAT
>VKOC01001993.1:0-72600 GCA_009364415.1 Spea multiplicata | reverse complement strand
CACACACTAATCCCAGGCTTGTGCTGGAGAGCTCCTTGTTAGAGCTTCCTGGCTTTGATATGAGTTCTGAAGGGCCGATGTGTGAGCTTCTCTCACGGGAAGGGCTGAGCTGGGCCTGCATAATGAAGGGCTGGTATGCAGTCTTACTGGCCTAACCGTACATTATGCAGAAACTCATCGCCTCCCATAACGCATAATCCTATACGGGAATTTGAACATGCATGGCTAGCCTGAATCTAAGACAAATCCAAGAACATATTAAGGTCTGAATCAATACTTCAGGATAAACCTCTTTCAAAGGAACTTCTATCAGCAGCAAATAATTTAATACATTGTCTTTTAAACTTAGTCTGTCCTTAAATTCTGGTTCTATATTGGGGAGTTGTAGTGTTCAACTCTCCGGCAGACCCCCAAGTTAATGGGTCTCCCCCCCCCAATTAAGAACGAGTCTCGGATTCGCATTTGTATTTTGTGATGGTTACCGCCAGCTCCCCATGTGATGGAGGGGAGGGGGACACATTAAGATTTTAGGAGCTGTTTCTCGTGTGGGATGCATGGCTGCATCGCATGAGAGAATGATGCAGGCTTCAAATTTGATATAGTAAAGTGACCTTGGCTGCATATAAAAGTTTAATTTGGCATGGCTGCTTTTCCTGCTATGTTTGTGTATTTCACGAGGAGAGATGCGGGCATTCCAGGTCACATGGTTCCAATTACTGTATTTATTGGAAGCCATCACCCCATGTTTCTCCTTGTAGTCTGCCAGCGAGATTCTTTTCACTATCGCCTCTTAATTAACATATCCCAAAACGCTTCTGCCTATCCCACTGCCTCTGTTTCACAAAACAGGAATTCTCTTTAAAGGCAACCTTTTTAACGTAATGTGTCAAACTATGTATTGCGCAATAGTGTTGTGTGTAAATGGTCATTTTATCAGTGGTTAATTGTATATATCTGCTGACCCAGAATTATTATGAAATATTTAGGTACAAAAGCCGTCTTGGACTAATGACTTTATGACCAAGTGTGATTAATGCTTTCCCAATTCGCATTCGTTACGGTTTTGTCATAGTAGAGATTTTTATTTTCATGTCAGATCTGATCTTTATAGTAAGCGATGGTCTTCCTCCTCCCCGAGAACGCATGTAACTTGTATGTATGTAGATTAAATGTCTTATAAACTAGCTTGCCTATGAGTTCTGTACCTGTACTAATTAGGTCATACTTATCTCACGTGTCTAATGAAGGTCTTGACCGGCCCTATGTCCCGGCATTGTTAAAACTTGTCTTGTTGTTGATGAGTAGATGGCATCAATTGCTAAACAAACAAAAACAAAAAACAGTATATGGGGATATTGAACCTGAGTGTTTCTACCAAATTGTATCCCCTCAATAAAAATGCAACGTTTTAACAAATATGTAAACCTTGAGAATCAGGAAAATATATGCTGCAGAGAGCCAGCGACCTCATGAGAGGGCGTCGGAGTTGATATATCTGGGAATTTTTCCAGGACCCCCCTTTGTACTGTACTGAAGGCAGCAAATATAGCACAAACAATGATAGATTGTAAGCTCACAAGAGCAGAGCCCTCTTCTCTCTTTGTACCAGTTTGTTAGTGTGTGTGATTTTAAATTATTTTACCGGAATCTGCCGGCGCTATGTAAATAAATGTAATAAATTTCTGGTTGCTAGGAGTGCTCCTCTTTAAGTGCAATTATGGTAGGCTGGCATGGTTGCGTGTATACGTTTCATTGTGGTAACACGCCCCCTGGGCGGAGCGTTTGCGGGGCCTCGCTGTTTAACACATGCAGATGGTGTGTTTGTGCAATCTGTACAGTGGGTGTGAGATGCGGTGTCGGCTGTGAGTGTGAATGGTCTGTGTTGAGTGAGTGTGAGTGAGTGTGTGTCTGTCCTGTGTGCAGCAGTGTTTGCGGTGTGAGAAATCGGCTGGTGTCCAGCGATGGCTCAGTCTCCCCGTGAACTGACCCAGAATCCGCTCAAGAAAATCTGGGTTCCGTATAACAATGGACATCCTGTACAGCACAGCGCACAGAGGAAAGGTAACACCATTTATTAGAGCGTAAACAGTACAGTGTATCTACACGGGGGGCTGTTATAGCATTTATAGCCGGGGCTGTTATTATATGGCACATTCCATAGGAACCCTGAACATGCATGGAAGACGGCTTTGAAAAGCCCTAGTGCTTGAATACCTTTTTACTGGAAATCTAGCGTGCTGTGTCAGCATGTACGAGTGGGGCTTCTGTCTCCTTGCCTGCATCTTGCTGCAGAGAAGTCTTCTGTGCCGGGTCAATGCAGCATTTGTTGGACTAGCTGGTAAAAGCTGCATTGGCCGTAAAATTATAATTCAGTGTCGCTGGCCTGCAGAGCTTGCAGTCTGTCGTCATCCGGTATAACTCGCTTTGTGTGTTTTAAGAGGAAGTCCCGCTGACGGTAGAGTAATTTGTGTGCTGGGGAGGAATTCTGAACCATCACCTCATCCTTACCCCATTGATCTGAACCATTGGCTGCATATCTGCTAAACAGGTCAGGGAAAAGGTATGCGGAGGGAGCGATCTGCTTCCACGTGTGCTCCTGGAGGCTTCCGAACGCTGCTAGGCACTTGTGAAACCCATCTGTGGCTTTGTAATACTTGTAATGATTGCATAATAGAGTCAAGTGCCGGAGCATCCTTATTTCTTGTGTCAAATCGCCCTACGGGGAAATAAGTTCATGGCTCTGCGTGGATGTTAAGGTGATTGTGTACTCCTAGTGCTGGCAGGCTGCTACAGAGTAAGTCTGACTCCATTGTCGTGGTTTGTCTGTATACTTCCGGATTGTTGTAACTTCATGTGAGTCAAAGGGGCACAGAGATCTGGTTACAATAGCCAGAGAACAGCCTCTTCTAGTCCGTCCTGTGTTTGGGGAGGGGGGGGGGGTGCAGGCTCCCTGCTGTTAGTTAGTATAAAGTGTCACTATGTCTGTCTGTAAGGAGCCTTTAATGTCTAAGCCAATGTCTAATTGGGCATGGAAAGAGAATTAAACATTGGCTAATTATTCTAACCGCTTGGGATCTTGGTTACCACCGCCTTCTTAATGGTAAATAGTAAAAAAAAAAGCAGCAGTAACAGAATTTCTTGAGATTTCCTTTTTTTGGCTTGCTTTCTTGTGTCTCTATAAAGGAGACGTAAAGATTAACCAGCCCCCCCCTGCTGGTTCTCTCGGTGGGAGGTGTATTGTTTTATTGTGTTGAATAAACAAACAATGTACTTTTAACATCGTAATCCCCCCCCCTTGCTTTCCCTTTTTTTGGTCTTGTATGTAAAGTGTAATATTTGGTCTTGTATGTAAAGTGTAATATACCATTTATTAGATCTTACGCACTCTGTGAGACCCAAATACATTTCACAAGAGCTCTGAATGTCTCTTGTTGGTTTAGTGAATGAATGTTTGGTACAGATATCGCATGTAAAACTGTCTGGAATGTTTTAGATTAGAAATGCTCGGCATTTGACCAGAAGCTGGATTATTTTGCAATCGTCTGTTTTTGTACAGGGCCGTAGGGTATGATGGTGCCACATAAACCAATAAACATTCATTTTCCGTTTCAGTGTGTATGACGAATTGTCCCACCCTCATTGTCATGGTCGGCCTTCCCGCCCGAGGAAAGACTTACATCTCAAAGAAATTGACCCGCTACCTGAACTGGATTGGCGTTCCAACCAAAGGTTTGTCCTATACGGCTAACAGGAGTAGTTCCAGACCACTGAGAATTTGTACCGCTTCACAAAAATGGTAGCCAACTGCAGACCAGTAAGCCTTAAGGCAATAGTTGGCAAATGAATGGAGACCATATTAAAGGAAAAGATAGTTAAATATATTCAGAAAAGGGCTACTAAAATGGGTAATGGCTACATGTTGGAAAAAGTGCACAATTAGAGGGTCGGGTGTAACGTAAGGAAGTTTTACTTTACCAAGAGGTAGTAAGTAAGTGGAACAGCCTGCCAGCAGTGGGGTGGTAGAGGCTAGTACAATGAGGAAATTAAAATATACATGGGATAGTTACTTTGCGATTATAAACAAGACTAAGGGCTCATTAAGAGTCATTACAGCAGAAGAAAAAGTCAGACTAGGTTTGTCGGCCATCAGATAGTGTTTCTATGGCAAATGCCTGTAGGCTTCAAGTTACAGCCTAGGGGCAAACAATATTGTTGCAGTTAAGATAAAAACAGAATTCCACGCACAAAAGTTTACAATGTCTGACAAAGTATTCTGTTTCTGTAAATTCCAGGATTGTAGTTAACAAAAAGCTGTTAGCAGCCCAGATTAACCTGTTTACCAGACTGAAAACAAACCTTTTGGGTTTATTCACTAAACCAGGGGTTGGCAGAGAGCCGCGCTTTCAACTCCCTGACGTCATTGTGAATGATGAAGGGACATCACTGGCAAATTTCTCTTAAAGAAAGACTGTTGTGGTTTCAGCCGCAATTCTCCTACAAACACCGTTGTTGGTAAACAAGCCCCTTTAGTAAATAACATTGTGTTTTCCTGTACAAACTTGCGACATTTGCGTGAACCTGCATGTCTGTCGAGGCTGACGATGCTGTATGGAAGACTTATTTTGTCAATTCTTTCTCCTTTCTCTTTGTTCTAGAGTTTAATGTTGGTCAGTACCGCAGGGAACTTGTGAAGTCATTTAGATCCTTTGAGTTTTTTCTCCCAGACAATGAAGAAGGCCAGAAAGTCCGAAAGTGAGTTCTGTTGGCGGCGGAGGGGAGTCTGTGATTGTTTGGAGGGAGGATAGTGTGTACATAACAGGTGACGTGTCTGTGTATCTGTCTGCTGTACAGTGCACTCCGCAATCAATCAATAGCAATTGATACCGTCGGCCAAAATCTCGCTAAAATGACATCAGTCAAACCCACAGCGGCTGTGTTTACTTTATTCTGTTATTTCCTCGATTACTGGAGACTTAAAGTATTACATTTTTGTTTTTGTTTGTCCCGGAAGTTGATACACATTTTCATATAGCCTTTCTCCTGTACTCTGTCCCAGATTACGCACAAAGCACTCTCTGTCCCAGATTACGCACAAAGCACTCTCTGTCCCAGATCCATCTGCACAAAGTCAGGGGCTCGTCCGTCATACCGAGCCGATCCTGCCCCAGGGATGACTGTTTTAATCCTTACCCTGGGAATACAGCTTTAGTTTCCAGGCTGATTTAAGAAGTGAAACACTTAGGATGAGCCTTCTCCAAAGTATTTCCATATATCTGTGCACTACAACAACAAGATTTGTGTTCTTCTCATGCTCCCTTGAACATACGGTATTCCTGATCTGACTCCTTCCACACTGATGGTCCTTTTGCTCAGCCATTACCCGTCCTTACTTGTTTATTAACTTTTGTATCGTCTTTCTGTCCTGTGGGATTTGCAGGTGTTGTGATTGTGTATTAAATGCTAATTTTTATTTTTTTTTTCCTTTACAGGCAATGCGCCTTACTGGCTTTAAATGATGTGAAACGCTACCTGGGAGAGGAAGGAGGTCATGTGGCAGTAAGTATATAGGTGCCTAGTCCTGTACTCCATGCGGCAGAAAGCATTCATATCTATAAACCTGTACATTGTCATCTTCTACCTTACCCGTATTTAGGGGAACATTGTGCTGTTGGGAGTGATGGTGAGAATGTACTGCTAATATCGCCGTCCATACCTGTGTATATTCAGTCACTCCTGGGTGGAGACATGCTAGGATTTGTCTCATTTCACTCCCTTTGCAAAGCAAATATGATATGATATTTAATCTGCTTTGCATCTATCCATGCAGCCAAGAACTTGGAAAGAAAATGTTAGAATGAAAATCTTTCTTTTGCCTGTAAACAGGACTTTTGGGAAAGCCTGTCTTCTCGCAAGCCGAGCTCTGGAGGTTGCAGAAGGTCGCCCTTCTGTATAAGGGGCTTTAAGCAATCTCTTCTCTCTTTTGTACCTCCGTAATGAGGCTTCTATAACAAATTTAGTATTGTAGCAACAATTTCCTTTTATCCATGTATAGAACGTTTGTATGTATGTATTATATGTAAATATATTTGAGAGAGATGAATACATAGTCATGCGTGTTTACACACATATATAATGTTTTTCTGCCATATAGGTATTTGATGCAACAAACACGACTAGGGAAAGACGGGATACTATCCTAAAGTTTGCTGAACAGAATGGTTTCAAAGTGAGTATTCTCTGTTCATGGAAGTTTTTTTCTTTTTCTTTCTTCAAGACAATGCTGAAAATGTCTGAAAGGTGGCGTACTTCTAGTTTCACATTTATGCTTTTCGTTGTGACTTTGGCCTTTTGTTCTCTTACACCACAGTGTGTGATAAATGCGGGGATTAGCCACCTGATCCCCCACAAAAATTAGGCAACGAGCAGTTCAGGACCCTTTGCTAGGAATCAATACTGGGGGATCCTAAACCTTGTTCCTCCCATGTATCCATCTTACAAGAGACCCCAAGCCTAAGTAGGACTGGCAGAGCGAGACAGAGGCAATGTCCTTATAGTCGGCCAGTGGAAAGATTGTCCCTAAAAATCCAAACAGGCCTTCACCCGTCTGTAGTGCTAATGAGGAGGATGAGGAGGACTACCGGGTGCGGAGCTGCAGTCTCTTTATTGTTGGGTCTGCAATAGTTTTGCTACAGGTTGTGGGAGTAACTGAATTATTGCTTAACGATTTTTTTTTCCCACCGAATATAGACGTTCTTTGTGGAATCGGTTTGCGTTGACCCTGATGTTATTGCAGAGAACATTGTGGTGAGTATTGCAATTTCATGTTCTGCAGAAGTTGCGGTATTATCTTATTGTACAACCATGATGCTAATATATGTTCAACAATCACATGAAATGTTGTAATTTAGTAAAGAAAACTTATTTTTGCTTCTCATCTTTTACATCTCATACTGCAATAAATCCAGTATTTCTATGAAAATGTATAAGGCACTGTATTATTTAGGTGTCAAATATGAATTTTGCTGAAATTGTGAGACTTCTTGTAGGTCTTTAAAGTACTGAAAGTTTTTTGAGCTTGGTGCAATACATGATAATGCGCTAATTAACCCCTGACACCTGCAATGTGTTTTTAACTTCAGCAAGTGAAGTTGAGGAGCCCGGATTATTTGAACTGCAGCAGCGAGGAGGCTACAGAAGACTTCATGAAACGGATAGATAGTTATAAGAATTCCTACCAGACACTGGATGAGAACCATGACAAGTAAGGCATCTCCAATCAGTCTTAAGCTGCTGTTTGAGGTGGACCTGTTGCCTTTTAAACCTCAACATGGCATATAATGTGCATGATTCCTAGTTGGGTAATTTTCCAACTTTAGACAATCCATAAAACAAGAGGCAGAAGAATTTGATTGTGTCTTGTGCTCATCATGAATTAGGCTTTAAGTAAAACAGCCCACCTTTTTTTCTGGAACTCTTCTCCTGATCCTGAAAATGTATCACAGATATTGAAGGCCAAAAAAGTAATGTTTACTGAAACGGCTAATTTGTCACAAACTTCACAAGAAGTGATTAATAGACTACGCTTTCTGAATATCTGTCTGTGGTAACCTAGTAGTTCCAGTAACGTTCAGGATTATGTGATTTAGGTCACTCATGTCGTAACGCCTGGTGGGAATTTGACAGTGGGATGGTTGTTGACCACTTTGCTTTTGTCTTTCTAGGGACTTGTCTTATATTAAGATCATGGATGTTGGCCGTAGATACCTAGTCAACCGTGTCGTGGATCATATCCAGAGCCGCATTGTCTACTACCTCATGAATATTCACGTGACCCCGCGCTCAATTTACTTGTGCCGGCACGGTGAAAGTGAACTGAACCTCAAAGGCCGCATCGGAGGAGACTCTGGGCTCTCCAGTCGGGGCAAAGAGGTACAGAGGCACTCAAACTCAGTGAAGTCTTTATTTACTGACCGCTAAACCCGATTGCTCGCAAAAATCTCAAACAATTTTACAACTAAGCGTTGTGTAGAAATATACAGTCTAATATCTTTGACCCCCCTGCTAAAGAAGAATCCATGTTAAAGTGGCCTGTGAGTACTTTAATATACATTCTTACAAAACAAGGACATAAGAGGCAACAATGCTGGAAAGGCGCCCTCTTTCTCCATAACCTGACGTTTCTTGCCACTGGTTGGTTGCTTGAAGCTGTCAATCAGTGGCAGGAAAGTGCTCTTCATGCACGGTGGGGTTTAACAGCCCCCTGCTTGTAGTGATCACCAGTGCTGGGGGTCAGTACATCATGTGCAGGGAGAAGTGTTTGTGATCAGTAGCGTAACCATGGCTTGCTTGTAACCCCACACATTTTACCTTTTAGTACATACACTTTGCCATTTAAAAAAATGTACAGTCTGTAAAAAATGTACAGTGAAGTCTGTGTATATTTATTACATATGGCTAATCAAGCTATTCTTTATAACATTTGGAAGAGCGATAAAACGCTATCTTTAAAGGTTGCTTGTACTATCACTCCTAGTTGTTTGTTTTGCTACGTGGAGCTTTGGCAATGTGCCAGGATGCAACTTTAACCTCTTACCTGATAGTATTTCCGCTGTATTGCAGTAAAGATCAGTGTGTGGTTACTCGGAGCCTCTCTGCCCCAGTGCCGTTTGGGGGGCTTTGGATTTCTAGACTAACTTTGACAGCCTCGAGGAATTTTCATTGCACAGAATTCTTCCTTTGTGATAGAGTTTAATTAATCTCCAATTTAATAATTCCTAGTAATCATTGGGGGGAAAAAAGTCACCTGTTCTGTAAGAAATGTCTCCAAGCTCCATTGAAGTGATATGTAAAGGTGTGGACGTTGTTATAGACGGGGATGAATCTTCTCCGCTGCATTCTGCAGTATCTTCCTACTTTGTTACAGCTAAACTTAAAGAAGCCCAATGTCTCGTACCATGTAGCCGGATTTCCATGATACCAAAAATGACAAGATTTGGAAACTTACAGGCATGGCAGACAAAAATCCCTAATTAATAAAAACGTTCAGAGATCATATGCGCAGGTCCCAAGTAAGCGCCACTTAAAGTACTGGGTCCACTGGTTAGACCTGATATTCCATCAGTGGCAATAGATAGATAGAGATTTTAAACCTATGAATATCCCGAATACAAAAAGGAGCCTAGAGATTTTATTCCAAATACATGTTTGTTAGAGAAACGAAGATGGGAGGCTCTGTATGTTTCTGCTGAGGATGTCCTATAGTGAAATGTAAGACGCGGTACAGGACAAAAGAAAAATGCCGCGCTGATTGGATACCTTTGCACCTAGATGTAAAACTTTAAGGGATTGCGCAACAAACCCCCATTACTGGTCTGTCGCACGTTGGTAAACTGAGATTCTGGGACTGTTCCGCTATGGTGTGTTCTGCTCAGATGCAGCAGTCGGGCTCCAAAAATATGACACGGTCAGTTTGGGGACAAAATCGTTGCGCTCTGATGTAATGAAGTTGGGACACTAGTACTTGGATCTTTAGTGTGAAATGTGTTGGTCAATTATTTTAAGAAGAATTACTCGTGAGGAAGTTTACAAAGTGCTCTATATTGGCACACGCTGCATTGTGTAACATTGGGGTTTGGCTAGAACATCTTGCTTAATTTATCAAGAAAAAGGGTAGACTGAATACTGTGGATGCCTGCCTCCCTGTAGCAGCCATGTTTAATTCAGTTGATCGTTTGATTAGCGTTTGTGTGCTAATATCTTTAAATAGTTTTGTTTTTTGCATTGGTAAATTATATCTGCAAATGGTGTTTCATGGCCGATAGTCTTTAACCCGTGTTTTGACCTTTCCCTGTAGTTTGCCAAACGTCTCGCCAAGTATATTAATGAACAAAACATCCATGACTTAAAAGTTTGGACCAGTCAGATGAAGAGAACTATTCAAACAGCCGAGGCGGTCGGTGTGCCCTATGAGCAGTGGAAGACCCTCAATGAGATTGATGCCGTAAGTTTTGGTTCCATAAAGCTCCAGCTTCTGTATCTGAGCTCATGGACTGTAGCCTTCGACTTATGTGCTAATTAAAAAGCTGCATGTCAATCATTCATTAACCGTTGATACTTGAGAATCTTACACATTAGAGCCCAGGGGAAAATATGGGAAGGGAGTAAAGATGATAAAGTGGACAAATGTGAATGCATAAGAGGGCAGACTTAATAGGAAAGGGCAGTGCCCCCATTTTCAGAAAAGTTGATCCATAATCCTTCGATGGTTTGTAACATTGGGCAACTTATTTCACTTTCTCACTGAATAGGGAGTGTGCGAGGAAATGCGCTACGAGGAGATCCAGGAGTCTTTTCCATTGGAGTTTGCGCTGCGTGATCAGGATAAATACAGATATCGGTACCCAAAAGGAGAGGTGAGTTCATTTTGTGTTGAGATTTTGCTTTTTTTTTTATTTTTTATTATTGCCGTCTTGCGCATTATTGCTTTGAATTACATGCAATTGGAGAGGATAGACGAGAAAGACGCTTGGCCATATTAAAATACTTAATGGGATGTGGCCCTTAAAGCGACATTAGTGCTATTGCTCTAGGGATGATATACTTTCTGCCTAGAGACCCAAAAGCCAAGCTAAGTGTTTAAAAGTGTGATGGCAACCCTTTGTACATAATGTTGCTGTGTTTTTGTGCGTGGTCACGAAGTGCCAACCAAGCTTTCGGATATATTTGCTTCCCTGTTATAATGAATACAAAGCTAATGTGCTGACAGATGTGTCCTTTCCCTTTCACCTGACACCGCACAAATGACTCTTATCTCACTATCTTCTAATGGTACAGACGTGACACATTTGTGCTTAAATGGGCTAGGCCAGAATAATAGAGAGCTTTTATCACTTACTACGCTGTTTAAACCAAGGACCTAAAAGTCCTACCACTTCTAATTGATAAAGCTTAGTCGTACGCTTATATGAAGCCGTGTTGCTCTGTGTCTTAGCAATAACCATGTGATTACAGTCATACGAGGATCTGGTTCAGCGGCTAGAACCGGTCATTATGGAGCTTGAGCGGCAAGAGAATGTTCTGGTTATCTGTCACCAAGCTGTCATGAGGTGCCTGCTGGCTTACTTCCTAGATAAGAGTGCAGGTAAGGACGGGTGGAGATGTCCTGCGTCACCATTTTACTCATGCGTTAGCGCACACTCGTTTGATCAATATTATTTATTAGTGACTGTATCAATATGGAAATATGCAGAAACCGCACTTATGCCAATATAGTCTTTAAAAAAAAAAAAAATAAAGTAAATTCTACTTGAAATCCAAACATTGAAAGTATCTCATACATCCTGAGGATTTTTGACTCCGCTATTGATACATGAGCCCCCATGTTTATTACTTTTATACAGAGCCAATTCGCTTTTGTTGAAGCGATTAGCCTTTGGGTTCGCGTACTTTTTTCTTGCCTCTGTCTGCCTTAAAGAAGGCCGCCTTCCATCCCTGTCTATATAACATGGAGCTTGGCTCGTGTATATGATGCATATGTAACGCTGCTCTTTTGCAATGCATATCATGAATAAGTAATCGTATTTTTATGCTGTCTCTTACAGAAGAGTTGCCTTATCTCGTATGTCCCCTGCACACAGTTTTGAAACTCACTCCTATTGCCTACGGTATGTATTTCTAAGTGGACTTTAGAATTATTATGTACAAAAGAAACACCTAATGGAACTTAATATGCCCTTCACCGCATTTAGCAACAAACTAAACAAAGTGCTCAAACCACTAATGTAATGAAGTATTTACCCCTATAACCATAACCTATTAATGCTGAATAATCTGAACACGCGTCACTAAAGTAGTTACCATGATATGACCATTCCCTGCCAGTAGTCCCCTCTAGACTATGCCTACGTGGTCCGGCATTGCTTCATGGCTGAGCTCTTCTGTATATCGCGTCCTGCCAGCCAATCAGTGTGTGGTATTTCACGCCCATAATGTATTCATTTAAAATGCATCAATCTCTATCTTTTATCCCAAAATGTCTATTGATATCTATTCATCCACAAGCTTTGTCTTTTCCGTAGAAGTGTAATTTATGTTAAACCAGGTGTGTGTGTGTTGGTATGTCTATATGTGTATGTGTGTGTATATATATCTATATATATTATATATATATATATGTGTTTGTAAATGATATGTAAGCGTTGATGGCTCCTTTAAGTAAGATGTTTAATTAAGGTAAAAGTATGAAAATATATGTGTGATATTTTGTTTGGCTGTACTCCACAGGATGTAAAGTAGAAGCCATTGCTTTAAATGTTGACGCTGTGAACACCCATAGGCATAAGCCCGAGGTAAGTTCCTATATGTGCCCATGTGGAAGCCAGACAGAAAGACAGGCAGGGAGTTTAACCATTTAGTAACTGGAGCCTTATAGGAGTCATAGCTGCACACATTCTTTAGATGGTTAAATATAGTCTTAAAACAAAAAGGGATATCTTTTTATTATCAATATGCTGATTATTTATCTCCTTCCAATATTTTTTTTTCTTCGGGAGCCTTGACCCATAAGCTGTAAAGATAACATACCAGGGTATAAAGTCCTCAGATTTCAGTTATTCTTAAATGATTGCGCAACGTTGATAAGATGTTGGGCTCCTGCGTTTAAAATCATTCTACATTATATCTGTGGTTCTGCTTGTAGAATGTAGATATATCCCGGCCACCTGAAGCGGCCCTGATTACTGTGCCTGATCACCACGGACCCCACAACTTTGGTGCTGGTTTTTATTTTATATCTTGTTTCTAATATTTGCCCTCTTACCTGAAATTATCCCAATCCTGCACCAATTGCCATTTTAAGCGACTCAGATAATTCTTAATTTGTTTTTAAAATCTTTTTTTTTTTTGTCAACCTATACATTTAATTTGAAAGAACATATCTGTGTGATTTTTATTTTTTAATTTTGTTACGGGGCATGTACTTGAAAGATCCGGCTAATTTAAAATCCTGTCCTTATACTTTATTCATTCTCCCTTCAGAATGTTGATGTGGATCGCTCGACTGAAGAAGCATTGAAGACTGTACCAAATCACCTCTAGTCCTGGATGTGTCCCTCCAATACCGCTTACATATCAGAAAACTTCTGGCAGCTAAGGGGTTAAAGGGTTTTGTCAAACTCCATTTATAAAATGGGAGAAACTTTTTTTTTTTTTTTTTTCTTTTACTGATCCGTATCGGTGAAACATTCTCTAATGCATTAGCCCCTGCATATGGTTTTTAACACTCCTTTTTATCTTTCCATAGGTTTTAGTAGCGCAATATTGTACGTTAAATGAACTTTATGTTAACGTAACAGAGCAGGACGCATATGGGGAAAAAATGGGCTTGTGCTGGGTTTTCATGAAACCCTAAACATTCCAGAAATACCTGGTACTAAGATATTATTATAATTAAACATTCTTTATTGGGAATCCAAGTTTACGAGTAGATCGGTTAGACGCCATTTACGTAGCCCTGTGTCACATGCGTACTTTTAATTACATGTTTTTAATTGGAAGGAAGCTGTTTTTTTGTTTGGGCACATAAAAAATCTAAACCCTACACTAGCGGAATTTCAAGCAAATATATGGATCAAAAAACACATTTTGTGCTTGCAGTATGTCAAAACTTTTGCATAATATTATATTATAAACAGATAAATATATATATATATATATATATATTTGGGTTTTTTTGTGTACTGTACATATACCGATGTACAGTTCAAGGGTCTAATCCCTGCAGCTGGCCATAGCTGGAGTGAGATCGCTTTTCACAGTAAAATTATACCCAACTATGAAAAAAGAAACAGGACTTCATAGTTCTTTATTTTTTTCCTCTCTTAGTATAATGCTATATGTATCATAAATGAAAATGCCTTAACATTAAACAAGCTAAGTTGGAGTTTGTATGACATCCTACTGGACAATAGTACGCAACTGAATTTGGGTACTTTTAGGTTTTTAATCCCCTAATATCAAAGAGCAACCCCAAAATAAATGCCAGGTATTGCAAAGCCATTTTTTTTTAACATAACATACAATTAATTACACGAGGTACTACTTCAGCCCCTTACCTGCAAGCTGTTCTGATGGGAAGCGCTTTGCGTTCCGGTGGGTCGTTACACCGGAGCGACTCCTTATGCACAACGGCTATTTCAGGGTCTCCTCAGCCACTGACTGGCGATCCTCTGCACAGAATCGTTATTTCTTCAATTCCGTCCATACGTCACCTCTGCACTGATTCATCTGGGTTTATTTTCAAATGTGTGAACAGCCAGTGTTTGTTTGTAAATTTTCTCCTATTTTTTTAATTCTTAAACAGCTGCTGATTACTGAGGGCATTGGGTTTAGTTACAAATGTGCAATATGTACAGGTCCGTCTCCTCCAGGTTAACACCAAGGCGGGAGAAGTTAAATATATAAACTTTTTAAATAAAAACGAAAAATCACTAGATGTAATGAACTGCCAATTAATTTTTCACTTGTCTGTTATAGTTATAGCATTAAGATATATTTAAGCTTTGGTATAATTACCAATAAAGACATAATAGATGATGGCCCAATACTGGAGTGAGATATCTAAATTAATCAAAATTGAAAGGAAATTCTCTCTTCTAACCTGAAAACTAATTTAATATATACCGTATATATTAAACATTTTAGACCTCAAATGCCTATTAGGTATGTTATTATAATAGTTCGTATTTTGGGCAACATGTAATTGGCTCTTTTATATTAGCCTTAATACCATCTCTGTATTGGTGGTAACTTGGCAGTAGTCCAATGGGGTGGTCCAGAAGCTGTAACGATGGTTATTCTCTGGGAATGTCTTCATGCATAAACTGTTTCTTGCTTGTGCAATTTCAATGCTGCTTTATAACCTGAATGCAAAAGTAAAGAACAATCTATCTATAGTTGCCTTTTGTTGTGTCTTTTTGGGTAAATCGTTTGGTCGTAGTGTGCCATGAACATACCCAAAGCAGATTAGGTGGGGAATATCTCTAGACTTTGCTACCAGACACTTGGATCAAGATCAGGTGGGGCCCTGGGGCAGCACTGTTAAAGCCCCCCACCCCCCACGGTGTTTGTGTGTATATAGTTAAGTCCTTGTATGTCCACCAGCAGTAGCTTAATCACTAACTGTAAATAAAAAGCATTTAATTCACATCACACATTTGTTTTATTAAAAGGCTATACAAGGAAGACCCATAATTCATTATATGCATGATTTTGTTTGTTTTAACCAACCAGAACAGTTTTGTATTAATATAATGTGCATCATTCACCATTACCCTGCTATTCTCAATATATTCTATCACTAATTATTGCACAGTAGGCATTGGAGTGTTGGATAGCGCCTACTGCGATTGATTAATTTACAACAGGCATTGCATGCATCTCGCTTTTGGTACAGACTGAGTTAAAACAGCATTTCAGTTCCACAAATGCAGCAAAAAGTCTAAAGCCCTGCTTAACAGAAATGGTATATCAGAGAAGGAAAAAACATAAGCCATTGTTGCAGAGAAAATAATCCACAAGCCATGCAAAGTTTTAATATTGTGCTGTATACTAAGAACAGTTGTGTTGGTCCGTATGTTATTGGAACATTTAATAAGCCACTATAGAGCCTAAGGGCATGACTAAGGCTCCATTCTGTTAAATATCGTCTTCCAGGCTTTTTAGAGAGAACACACAGTTTACAAGGGAGACACACTAACGGAGACATCGATTCTGCCATTGTGTTGCGAAGAGATTTCATATAATTCTAATATATACCAATGTATACGCACATCATTAACACGCTCACACCCCTATAGATTTACTGGCGCCAAAATAAAAGGTGTGCCAAGGTGCCCCTTATAAAGCACTGGTACATCCTAAAGAAAAGGCAGCGGCCAAACAGGCCAGTTCTCAGGACAGGTGATGCATGGTAGCCGAGGCCATCCTGTGAGGACCAGCCAGTGGCCAGTAGGGTCATGTGACTGCTGTGAATCCAACTACTAAGTGGGGGATTTCCTGAAGATGCATCTGAACAATTTTGTTTACACTGAATTTTCACATCATACGCACAAAAAATCCAAAGCGTTCATTGGTGAAAAAAAAGTGCAGGAGTTTAACTGCCTAAATTAGAGCAATAAATGGCTACATACGTGTTTGATTGCTCCTAGTGAAATACTCTGCATTGTAAGCCGTACAAAAATATTTACTTTGTTGGTATTTGGAACTACGATTTACAACATAAAAAGGCAGAAAAACTCCAGGTATGAAAAACCCGTAGTCCTGTATGGATTAAAAGGATGAGCCAACAAAAACACTAACATGAGGTTGAATCCACATCTGTAGCAGTTCACTTTTCAGAACATTTGATTGCTCAATTTTGCGGACAGAAAGAAGATGTTTCCAGAAGGTGGGAGATATATACGTGTTATAGATATCAGATAACGGCAGTGCACAATTTCTAATAAAACTGAAATACGCTTTAGCACAATGGACTATGCAGGCCAATATTTGTTACGACTTCAGTTCTTTGCAGCAGCATAGAGAATAGCCGTCCGATACATTGTGCTCTGTTGCGATGCATTTGCAACAAGTAAGAAAGCCAAACAAAACAAAGAGTCTAATTGGCATTTGGGAAAATTCATTTATTTTTAAGAACAATGTCGGAGCGGACTGTAAAAAATATATCATAGTCAATTCTTCCCCCACCCTCCCCTAGCTGTTAATTCTCTTTAGCGATATATATACAGCAAACTCTATATATTCTATATCTATATATATTTATAATTGTGTTCTTTGACAAATAAACTACATTCAAGTAACCAGATGTGAGGGGTATCACTACAGCGGATTCTTTTATAAGGGAGTGTTAACCTTTTGAGCATGAGAGCAATGCAGTACACAAAGCAGTGTTCACACCCTTTTGGCACTCAAAAGGTTAAAGTTCTAAAAACAGGCACCACTTGCAGCCAGCCTAGCGATCACTGGTATTACTGGGAGTGAAATTGTTACATGTGATAAAGGAACCTGTGAACGCAATGAGGCAATTCTGAATACAGGTCGGTCCTCCATCCGGTGCGTATCGATGTTCCCAGCTCGGAGGTAAAAGGAGGGCGAAAACCTTTATTTTTCCAGAAGCCGGTCCATCTTGGGGTTAATAAAGGAGAAGCCATGAAATGCAGACTGGTCTATAGAATCTATGAGGTTCTTGTCACAGTAGGATAATCGTGGCTTTTCACTCAGAAACTCGCGGTCAAAGTTTGTATAGTCGCCTGGAGATTTCTGTGCAAACAGAGGAAACCAGCATTACTTTAATGTACAGGACTCTAATGGTAACCGTCATTGCAATTACCCCGGTATTTAAATGGTGGATGTTTGTAAGCTCTATGTTGAATAATAAATTTGGCTGTAAGTAAGGTTTTTTTCAATTAATAATACCGTGTAGGGATACCAAAATATCTCCTCGCCGTATTAATCCAGCATTATGAAGGTTAAACCGAGACGATCGTAAATAGCGATCTGTGAATACGTGTACAGCCCCTTCAAACGGAACACTGACGCATTCCACCTCTATTAATGACATGAGGCCAGAACATACCACTTTAGGTTTGAAGGGAGGTTCCAGCTCCTTCTTTTCCAGTGCAGTCCAATTGATGGTCTTGAAAAATGGGTGTAATTTGATATTTCCAGTTACCCCTAATCTCTTTTGAGGGTCTCTTTCAAAAAACTGGAAAGAAAAGCAAAAAGAAAAAGAAATATTCAACATGTCAAAAATTAATTAGATGGCATTGATTGGGACAGGCATATTCCGCTGAAATTGTGATGAAAGGAACGTTTACAATTAAAATCCTCATCGTGGGACTCGGGCAGGCGGGAAGTATAATCATATGTAGACACTAGAGGGGCGGGGTATGCTGCATTATTCTACAGCATTTACATTTCGTGTACCTTTTCCAGGATGTCTTTTGATTCCTTTGTGATCCAACGTGGAAAGTGAGGTGTGTCCACGCGAATAGACTCAAAGAGCTCATCCTCATCATCCCCATGGAAGGGGGACTGTCCAATCAACATCTCATACAGCAGAACTCCGAAGGACCACCAGTCTACAGAGAACGTGTACTTCAGCCCTTGCAAGATCTAGGTTTGAGTAGAAGAGACGAGTGGATTATTACTCAAGAACTTTGCTTCTAAGAAGGGTCAACTGAAATGTCAAACCTTATCTTAATGTCATCGTAACCACGTAACACGACAAACGCAGCTAGACAGATAAAATAATTCACCAAGCAACTTAGATACGGGTGTGGAGGAAACATATCTCTTCAGCTAGATTGGGGGTAACGGTAGCCAGTGTAAAGCTGGAGGAAAACATACTTTCATTTGCACCCCAAAGTAGGGGATAAATGGGAGGGAATTACCTGTAGCCTCACTTACTCTTGCCTATTTAATAAAACACCAGAAATTTTAACCATTCTGTCCATCTAGTCTGCCCATTGATGTAGAGACTCAGATCCTAGATTCAGGATAGCTTTGTGTTCATCCAATGCATGTTTAAATTAACTCACCGTATTAGCCTCTTCCGCCTCTGATAGTAAAACCTACATTAGAGCTAAACCTCGAAACCCTCCATTTTTTAGACTATTGCCTCTTGTTCTGGCATCTAACCCCTGAAATAAGCTTCACTTCTGTACTTCTGTATTTAAATGGTCTTTTGACCATCATTCTGATTTACTTAAAATCACTCGCCATTTGGCTTGTTCCACTAGGAAAGACTACCATGTTGCAGACTTCTGTATCATCTGCAAAAAAAGACACTTTACCATTAGGACCTCCTTTAATATTGCTAATAAAAATGATGTCCCCCACTAGCAACTTTGAATGATAGTCATTAATTCTTACAGAAAATCAAGAGGGTTCTCACCTCTGGTGCAATATAGTCCGGGGTCCCACAAAAAGTGCTGGCCTTACTGTCTCCAAATACATTCTCTTTGCACATGCCAAAGTCTGCAATCTTGATATGACCTTCTCTGTCCAACATCACATTGTCCAACTTCAGATCTCTGCAACACAATGGAAACGAGAGACTACTGTATTTCTCTATCATAACCATCAACCACACACTTCAACAATCATATTTAGTGTCAGAAACAACTGTTCATTTTTGTGGAAACAAGACTTTCAAGGCATTCCTAAAAATGTCTATCATTAAAAGAAAGAGGTTTTCCACTTTACTGGTAATCTCCTGAATTATAGCAACAAGAGCTAGAAAAAGCACACAATAAAATACGGTAGAACAGAAATGTGAAAATGCACCCAGTAAATGAGATTTGGAGGGGAGGTTCTGTCACGCACCTGTAGATTATACCCTTGGTGTGAAGGAACTGTAACCCACAGACTATTTCAGCTGCATAGAACCTTAAAATGATAGAAAGGTGAAAAAATAATCAAATTTACATGAAAGACTAGTCACTGAGTCACTGTTCTTCTAAGTCTATACGCAGGCATCTGAACTTTCATGGATTTTAATTTGTAGAATTATCCGTTATACTTTTATCAGGCTATGGTCAGCAAACTCACGTGGCTCTGTAGAGATCAAAGCGGCCCTTGTCTTGTATGTGAAACATCAAGTCTCCACCGTTTAGAAACTCCATAACGAAAAAGAGATGTTCCTGAGGAAAATAGGAAGGTAAATACGTGACCTTCAGAGATAACACATCGGAATCATCACTCCTCACACATTATTCGCATTTACACTGTGCCTGATATATCCTTTTGCACCTTTATAAAGTTCCATTACCTTGTTACGCAGGTCTTTTGGCAATTTGTTCTGCTCCTCATAGCTCAGTATCTAGCCTGCTCAGTGCATCCACGTGAGAGCTAACAAACTCATTGACTATTTATACACAGACACTAATTGCAATTTAAAAATCCATGGGTGTGAGAAAAGTACCTTTAATTGTCATTTTAAACTTTTACTTAAATAAGAGATTAGCATGATCAGTCATATTTTCAAAACCAATGCCCACATTTCACAATTTCTGCCAGGGTATTCAAACTTTTAGACACAACATGTATGTGACGTGAAGTGTCTTCATCGTTACAAGCTGAAAAAAGAAATTATTGCCAGCAAAGGACCTTTGAAGTCAGTATTCCTGGATATATTGTTCTGGGTTACATTGGTTATACTAAATTTCAGACCCAACCTGAAGCTGTCATAGCAGACGTGGACTTATATTATACTGGTTGATATGGTTTTTTCATATCTACAAGAGTAAAGTTGTCTAAATAACCTTGCCACAAATTGTTATTGCCAATGTGCAGTGTTTTGAGTCATGAATTGAGAACTTTTGTTAATATGGTTGCTTAAAGATCACACATATGGACGTTTCTCTTCTATATCAGACCACTTGGTCTAGAACATAAGCCTGTTAATATTATTTTATACCGGTAAAAGCTAGACTCAAGTTTGCACCATTAGACCTGTTTTTTTTTTAGTGTATCTCTTGAATTAGTTCTGCTGTTAAATATAAGGATTGTTAAAACCGGCCAGAGACAATGATGTACCTTAGTCTGGAACGTGCAGTAGGTATGGGTGAGGAAAGGGTTCTCCCAGGCCAACGCCAGCACACGTTTCTCCACCATAGTGCATTCTATATCATCATCAATCAGGACCACATCCTTCTTCAACACTTTCACTGCAAAGAACTCATTCTTGCCTTTGAGTTCAGCCAGAAGCACCTACGTCGGTGGAAGTAAAGTTAGTGTATGTTGTGTGCTGTTTATATTACACAAAGCACATTTGTCAGGTTCATGGATTACCTTGCCAAAGCTGCCTTTTCCGAGGACTTTATGGAATGTAAACTTGTCTACAGTTAAACGGTTGCTCAGGCTGGAAACACGCATCGAAGGCTGAGGGGTGCTCCCCTCCCACAACTTACCGTACTGATGATCTGGGGGGGGGGGAAGAGAACTTAATTTCAGTTGCTGGTATGCAATAGACCAAAGTACAGATTCCAAACACATTCGCATACACTTTTTTTTTTTTTTTTTTTTTGAAGACACCCCACTTTTGTGTGGTCCCTCTTAACGTCTTTTGGCAAACTACATTCATGGAAATCCCGTGCTTACCAATAGAATCGGCTCCAGTCGCTCCTGGCTTTGGAAGCACACCTTGGTATATAGCACAGTTCTCCAAGCCTGAATCAGATTTTCTGCTTGATTTCTACAGCAAAGACACAATAACATTAGCATTTCCTTATGGGCACAAACATAAAAACAACATTTTCAGCCTCCATCCAGCCTACCCCCAATACACTGCAAGTTTACACCGCCAAAATAAGGTTGTTATCAACATGGATGAACATGGGTGAACTTGGCTGATCTCATCTCATCTTGGTCATCTCACACATGGTCAAGACTAATGTTTTGTTTACGGTGAACCAAGTAGAAACCCACCTTACTTGAGTATCCGTTGTACCAGAAAAGAAATCTGGATTTAGTGGACGGCCTGGTCTGCTCATTCCATTGAGTAGCTTTAACTCTTTCCCACCCCCTTTGCCTCCTACACCCCCCTCATCTTCTTACCATGCTGACTTGATTCAGCGCCTCCGCTAGAAGCTTCTGATTGATACCGCATAAGTTGGCAACTTTTTTCTGACACCTGTGATGAACGTTCATGGCGCACTCTACAGGAATAAAAGCATACAATTACCTATTATGCAGACTATGAAACAAAAATAGGTTAAAAATCAACCTATATTTGCTAAAAGTACATGATTGATGTTAGAATACAGCAGGTCCTAGGACTTTAGCGTTAATGAGAAACTAGAATTTCAGGAGGATCAGGATGGAACAATGAACTAGTTCAGCGAAAGATTATTACACCTACTGCCAGCTACATTTAGTTACTAGGAATCAGAGCATATTTTACCTAAAGTTACCTACAGGTACATTTTCCTGTAACTTAGTCATCGAGTTTGATCGAGTTTGGATCGAAAAACATGAACCATTAGCCGGACTAGTCAGCTTGGTCACAAAGAAATAGTTCTGTGTAAACTTACCATCACATTTTAACCCTTGTTTCACCAGGCCCCACAACATGCTACCACAATGATCACAAAAGGTGGGGCTCTTGTAATTATAAACTTTGAATCTGTGAGGCATATCGATGTTAAAGCGTTCCTTCTGGAACTACAAAGGAAGAAAAATGTGATACATTATCTAAGGCAAAGTTTTCCTATTTCAAGAGTTTCAACAAAATGAAAAATTAGAAGGTAAAATTAATTTCTGTGACCTACAGTGCATGATTACATCACAGAAATCTTTAAAGTTGGTTTTGAAAACAGGTATATTCCTAAAATGTACAAAGAAAGGGTACACCTTTCATCATGTCCCACTGGATCCAGGAAAACAGAGTTCCGGCACCCAAGTATTGTACAAAAAAAAAAAAAAACTAGCTCCGTATATATGCTGGGCGTCCCTTTTACAGCATGGAGTATGGTTAGAGAATTGCCTTACAAGAGTTGAAATTATTATTAATTATTAAATATTATTATTATTAAGTCAGATATGAAGACTGATGCAGGAGCGCGGGACGCGGTGTATACTGCCCTCTTAGGTGGATTACTGTGTAAAGCTGGTAAAGACAGTTTTGGGGGCTGATTGAGTTTTAGGATATTTATTCATGTAATATCACAAACATGAACTTTTGTACCCATATTGTGTCATTTATGTGTTGTTACTAACATGTACAGGGCAACTTTGTACTCGTCTTGTGTGAATGTGGATTTGATGTACACTCGAGTAGAGCAAAGCCTAAGGACTGATTTTTTTGGTCATATCCGTCAACCCGGATCCTTTTAGGAAAAATCTGAAAGGGGCACAGTTGAAATACAACAGCGCCTTTTCAAGTAATCCGGCTAGAGATTCCTTTGCGGAACGTCGCACGCAGCAGTCTTGAGTGAGACATCAGTGACCAAGCGGGGAAGCTAAACAAATACTTTCCCTGAGTATTGACCCAAAAATGTGTCACCTGCTCATTGTTGTTTTAGAAAACAGCCCTGAAAGAACACCGCTTAAATTGTGATTGAGTATCACCCAGATTCAGGATTCTTTTCTTTACACACAGTTACAGCTTTGTTTCAAACCGAATTACCTGCCCCGTCCTCAAATTAAGATTTATAAGGGAAAGCCAATACTCTGAGTGCATTCGTTACAGGGAGAGGGAAACTTACCATGGTGTCCCGGCTGTTTGTAGCAGTGCCGGTACACCTGCCAATGATCTTGTCGATGCATTTCTTGTGTATCGCGGCATTGCACTCTGGAGACAAGGAAACAGCGGGTTACAGGCTCACAAGTGATGAAATGCCCCCACCTGAGCTACCCTGGTCTAAACAGTTTGGACTACTAACTGAAGGGATCATGTGTGTTGTACTTTAATTTCATGTTTAGCCACCAGGGGGTGACTAACATTTTAAAGACCTTTTGAATAACGACTGGATTCTTTCTATGCTCCCTTTACGGGTTTTGAACAGTAAACATTACGTTTGTAGAGTGCCAAATGTGTCCTGGACAATGAAATAAACGGCAAAGAAACATGGTACTCGTATGGAGACCGCCAGATATATCAGCATAGAGAGTGGAACTTTAAACAAATAATAGGAGAGGGAAG
Organism: Spea multiplicata; assembly: GCA_009364415.1. Lineage (NCBI taxonomy): Eukaryota > Metazoa > Chordata > Amphibia > Anura > Pelobatidae > Spea > Spea multiplicata. The sequence goes on along the minus strand of VKOC01001993.1, from coordinate 48,899 downwards.
AACTGAAGATACAGAAGCTGGGCACTCTAATAAACCACAAGTGATATTTTTCAGATGCACATGGATTAAAAAAGCTGTATTTTTATTTATTTTTTTTAGTGCATTTCAGATCATTTCAGATCATTTTCCTCGGCTTCCACAACCTCATCCTATTACTTCTACCACAAAGGAAACAACCATGTGAAGGCTTTTACTTATAGAGCAAATCAGATACCAGATCTAAGATGTGGTTTTATTTTTCCCCAAGACTACTGCAAAAGGTTTCTCAAAAGAACATTAACCACTAAAAAAGGAGAAAGGAAATACTTACATCAAATGTAGTTTAAATATATTAAATTTGATTCAAGTATCAAAAAAATATGGTTTTAATAAGTTAGTGAGGAACAACCCCAATATATTTGTATACGATCAATCCAAAAATTGCAAAAGAAAGAAAAAAAGGACAAAATATAAATGGGATCACATGAAAATTATGTCAAACTGTCCATATGTAATGTATCTATTAGTCATCTCATCTTCTCTAAAGGTAATGCTTGTAGAAAAATGAAAAGTCATCAATTTGACTGATTTGTCATATATTCATCAAGGTGATAAATTAATTCCATTCTCTCAATAGTAAAAAAATATCATTAGTTGAAATAGTCAAGGATGATTAATTTAATCTACAGCAGTTCATTGAGAAGTCTTCAAAAATCCATTAATAATATCAATAAAAATATGTATAATTCATTGATGTAATTAATCAAGAGAAAACAAAAGTATAAAAATAACTGTTAGATATATGATGCCTCGTGCTTGAATCATCCCAGTGTTAACCAGTACATAGAGTCAGCTGATTCTTTCACGCTGCAAAGATTCAAAACGCCACAGGGGTTAATGCAATGGAAAGATCTCACCAACTACATAATATGTTGACCCGGCGTCTATTCTGGCATTGAAATGATATTCGAGCATAGAGCGAGATTGAAAATATTGAACATACGCTGCGATTGGTGAGATCTTTCCATTGCATTTAATCTCTGTGGCGTTTGGAATCTAGTGGATTTTATGTACCGTTACTATTGGGATGAATCACATATCTAACAATCATGTTTCTATGTTTGGGATTAATTAGATGAATTCTGCATATATTTTTGATATTAATATTTGAAGACTTCTCAATGAATTACTCTTACTGATTAAATTAATGATCCTTGATTGACTGGACTAATTCAACTTTTTTTTTTTTTTACTATTGAGAGAAAGGAATTAATTTACATTGATCATCATTGATTGTGAATAAATGACAAATCAGTCAAATCAATTATTTAAATTCTTCAGTGGATTGATGATTTGTTTAAATTTTTCTACTAACATTATCTTTAAAGAAGAAGATGCGATAAGTAATAGTTACATACATATGGACACTATGACATAATTTTGATACCTTTCATATATGTTCGTGGGATCCCATTTTGTCTGTATTTTTTGACATATTGATAGATTGATTTTATACTATATACTGGGTTGCTTCTCATTAACTTATTAAAATAATATTTTTTTAAAACTTGAATACAAAAATGTATATAGTTAAAGGATATATTTTATATTTGGTGTGCAGTTCTGCTTCTTTGCAAGTATTCTATATACCCTTCTGTACAGTTCCCCATACCAAAATAACCTAACACCTGAGGTATCCAGAGCTACAAGAACATGGCAGGAATGAACTATGACTAACGTCACTGAATTCTGAGCTATCTTCCTAGCAATCAAGTACTACATGCAGGTTAGTAACACAAATATACTCACGTCTACATTTGTAGCCCTGCTTGTTCAAGCCCCTGCGAAGAAAAATATAAGAGGTCAGTTAAACCGGACCCTACGACGAGGATTATGTAAAATGCTGATGTATACTGGTAATTAATTAGCTTTACGTTTTCACAACTTATACATTAATATATAGTGCAAGGGTTATTAATGTATACTGAGGCCATATCATCCAAAAAATCTTCTCACCATACAAAATCCTTGCAGACAGAGCAGAAGGTTGGCTGATTAAAAAATATGGCGATAAACTCATGGTTCTTGACGTAGTGTATTTTGGCCTGTTTGATGGCTCCTCTTCTTCTGTTTATTGTCACCAGGCCCTCATCATCTCTGACTGACTGCTTACAATCTAGAGGTAAAAAAAAGATAAAGATAAAACGATGAGATCAATAAAATGGATTGGTTTATACCTGATGAAAAGGAGAAATAAACCGTGTGTCTCAAAAGATGGCAGTGTAATGCAGCACCTACAAAAAGTCCTTGTTTTGTCCTACGTAACATAATAAAACCAGTCCACCGCAAGCTCCCAAGACTCTAAGCCAAAATCAACGTTGCAGCATCTCATTACCTGTTTGTAAACATGCATTACTTTTATTATGACGCATTTCATACACAATCAGACATAATAGTGAGGCTGTCGCACAAAATTCAACACAAAGTAATCACAAATTAAAAAAAAACACACGAACACCCCCAAAACACACACGCGTGACAATATGCATTCACACAACATAAATACGCACCATCGTACATACATGTCTCGACAAACTGCACACACGCGTGACAATATGCAGAGCACTAACCCCTCCAGCGTGCAGACAAAGAGCTCTGCATGATACAGAGACGTCCGACTCAAGCACAGCGACGACTCTGGAACCGCGCTCTTCATAAACACAACGTACGGTGCAAAGATCTGCTCTGCATACACGTGAAACTCACTGATGTGTTTGAGGGAGGAGAGAGGAGAGGCACTAAGAGGAAGGGAGGGCAGTTGAGAAGGAAGAATGTGTGTGTGTGTGTTATAGATTAATAAGGGTGTTATATATTTATTATACAGGACACACACACAGACACACACACACACACTAACACTGAACTGTCTTCCAACCTGGATGTTTAAGGAGAAGAAAACTGCAGGAGGAAAGTTTGGGAATACCGTAGTATAATATTGTTGTTAATAGTACTGGAGATAAAATGAATAAATGTCTGATAGAAAGATTCGCCAAATTAGATTATATGACTGTTACCTTTCTGCCTCCAAAGCTTAAATGTATAAATATTAATAATGCAGGGACGGCAGAAGAAGAGCAGGAAATAGGAAAAAAAGACAGATATGTATCAACTGTATACCAGCTGGCCTGGTCTGTTTCTTTTGGCTATCAAGCGTTCAGAGCAATAAAAGAGGATTAATGATGAATAAAATAATGGGTCATAATTCCTGCCTCCCCATGAGGAAATAACTGGATTATACGTTGTTGGTCACAATATATCAATCACCCCTCGTACATTTACAGCAGCACTATAATGGGAATTTGCATGCTGGCTGCATGGGGAGGAAACAATTTATCTTCTACACTTTATAAAATTCCTTGAGGATGACATTCAAATCGATTTCCCATTGGAGAAACTTAAGCGGCATTGGCCCTTCATTATGCATAGTCAGTAATATAAAGGGTGTTTTATTATCCATTGGTAAACGGGGCCAAATAAAATTTCTTACACAGTAGGCAACAAAAAAACCCCAAAACAAACAAACAAAAAATAATATGCACTTCTACATGCCTTTTCAATGAAAATATCACATCAGATTAAGTACAAACACTAAAAAATGAAGAAAATGACACATTTTCACAGCAATGTCCCATTCAGCAGCTTAAGTGTTAATTTCCAGTGGTGTGCCAACAGCTTCTCTGGCCGCTCACATTTTCACACCCAAGTCTAGGCAACAGTAAGGTGTGAAGTTCAGCAAGAGAACAGCCTGTGTACATCTCAGAGCAAGAGAGGCTTCCAGAAAACACCACAAAGCAGTCACAAGCCCCACATCTGCGCATGTTCACAAGGAAGCCAGAGGGGACATACCTGAGTCTTCCAAGAAGTACTGCACCGACACCAGTACTTTGGCCTGAGGCTGCAGATCAAGCTACATAGGCAAATCAAAAGGAGTAAAATCAAAACCCAAGTACAAACACAGAATACAATGACATTTATTTTATTTTTTTTTACCAACTCATTTGTTGTAAAATATAAAAAAAAGAAAGAAGTGTTAACTCAAAGCCTTAAAATGTACTAAATGTCTCATCTTACCCAGAACTCGGATTTGCCATTCCCCTTCTTGCATTGTTCAGCCAGAACGGAGACCCCCACAGTGGCCTCAGACAGGGGGTCCTCAGGTGCCTTCATCAACACTATCTGTATCACTCGACCCTCGTGGATATGAGCGTCAAATGCGGACTTCCAGTCTGGATACATGGTGGGCTTCTTCTGCACTAAAGTTTTCCCTCTCTCTGTGGGAAGATCCATTAACATCCACAATGATAATATATATATCTCTTTACATATTTATTTTTTTATATATATATATTTATATGCACATGCACTCCATTAATCGCATATTTCTTCAAACCACTACAAATACAGCACTTTTAGGAGTTCATTGATGAGGTTATATTACTTTAATAACTTTCAGAAACTTGGCGAAATCAAGTGGGCTCTATACTTATGGGCCAAATGCCAAGGTGTTTCGCCCTCCTGCTCCAGGGTTGCGCTAGAACTCTGTGGGTACCTTGAGATTTCTTTATTAGGGAAGATCTGCCAGCAGCGTAGTGATGCATCACAGCCCTGCCACACAGCAGAGACCTAAATGGTTAGGAAACCTTTCCGAGGGCAACTACTACACCCCCCGGCTTCTTCAACCTTCCCAGCTGCATGTAAGAGACGAGCTGCACCTGAGTGTTATCCGCACCTCTACGGACCAAAATTAACCATTTCATACCCGTGGTGAGCGACTCCTTCACCTTCACCGCACAGAACGGCTGCAATATCTCAGACTGATTTGGTACAGGGCCAAGTTCATAGGCGACAAAAGAGATCCGCAGGAACGGAGCCATCGTGCAGCCTGTAATAGAGAATCATAAATGGTTAACATAAGTTACTTGCTTACGGTAAAAATGGTAAAATACTGTTACTTTTTGGCACTATGTTTTAAACCGTGATATTTCACTGGATGCCCTCCAGCATTATATAGAATGCCTGATTGTTGCTGGCAGCAGCGAAATGCGCAGGTTGAAACTTTCTGGCCGCTTGGCTGCCCTCGTATCACATTACATAGAAACAAACCTCTCATAAGGGTCATTCAGCAACCATAAAGCGTCAGCTCAACGTGTTTTTATTTATTTATTTTAAACAGAATTTAACAAAAACATTTCAAGATGGCCTACATTGGCAACTTCCGTGCCTGCATATAATGTTTACTGGGTCCAAAGTGTATGGAAGTCATTTTAAAGCACCACCTAGTCCTGACACACACATCATTTTGGAGCTATCCCTGAAATACTTTGGATCTTTAAGAAACAATCTGATCTATTTACTACCAGACTACTTCCTTGGAGCAACAGAAACAATCATTCTTCTATATAATATAAAAAACAAGAACAATATATCCAAAATACAGATATGACTACTTCCATCCACCGGGGGAATACAACATCTTAAGCAAATAAGGCTGTTCTAGATTATCCATCATCTACCCTCTGATGAAGCTTTATGGTGAAACGCGTTAGGGTTTCTAAACTGCTGCGGATAGCAATATTTTAAGAGATTGTAATTTGATTTTACGTATGCTATATTCTCTGAATGTATCTCACCCCTCCCTCCATTTTTTAATTTATTATTCAATATTTCTCTATAACCCCAACACAACTCCGGGCACCGATCTATACACGTTATCGCTTTAAGCCTATGCCCAGCTGCTGATTATAATGGCAGAAGCTTTGGCAGAGCCAGATAGCACCCCAGGGAGACCTAATGAGAAGTCCTAACCGCTAGAGCAACGTGGCGAGATTATAAGGATATATACTGTGTTTGTCTTGTAGTTTGGGAAAATATATTCGTTCTTAAAAATAGCCTTGGTGGTGAAGTAGACATTGACAATCACGTTACGAAGATTTCCAAAGCTGTTAGACAAGCTTTCAAACAGGAAGAGCGGGTCAGATACCTGCTGGGATAAATCATTCCAGTAGAAGCTCTAAAGATTAATGACGAACTGAATTGAATCACCCAATAAAGGAGACAAGAACAAGTCAAACAGGTGTCTGAAAAGGAAGGAACATCTCAAAAGAAAAACATTTGGTTTTCTGCTGTTTGGGACATAATCTACTTTCTGTGGACATTCCAGCTCTTTCGAGGGAAATAAAAAAAAAAGTGTTTTAGAGATTGCAGGGCAAAAGTTCCAGAACCAGGTAACTACAACTGTTTACTCTGGACTCGTTCCTAATGGATTGTCAAACATCTGCTTTAAATCCGCGAGAATAAAATGTCCATAGTTTATATTATCGCTAAACAAACAGCACAGGAACACAGGAGTTCGGCAACTGTGCTATTCAGAACCTGGATAATTATTGTAGCTCATCAATCCATTACTGGTTATTAATGTACCTTAGGGGACTAGCGTCTTTTACATAATGAGAGGCAAGGGTTCCCGATTTACCACGCTGAGTTTTCCTTAGGGGATAACCATAGATATTGGGGGGGGGAATTGGGCAGGAAAAAAATTTAAGCTATTAAAATATGCCTTTTAATAATTTTATTAAAATGATATCTCACACTGCCAAATAATTCGTAAGGCTCCCTCTGAAGAAGCCACACAGGCGAAACATGTTCCTATTCATTCTACAATTATGAATGAACAGCCTGAAATCTGCTCAATGCTAATCTAGTTAGAATTATAACTTTGTAGGGACAGATCACTCCTAAACCATAGGCAGAAAGAAAAGTCTACTTAGTTTTTCAACAGATACATAGGTGGGGAGACGGGCACATTCATTCAAATTATCCCTCAGACATTTTTATCAATGAGCTCCTACAACAACATTTAAAGTAAGAACTACAGCTAGGACCTTAGGATCAATTTTGGCCGTGTGAGATATTTAGTTTTCATAATTTTAATAAAAGGTATATTTTAATAGCTATTTTTTTCTGCCCAGTTTATTTTTTTCTTTTACATAATGACCTCACAAATATTATGCATTAATTGGCACAGTTGTCAAACTAATTAAAATATGAGAATGAGAAGGCGTTTAAATGGCTTGGTTTAGTTTGTAGGGCTAACTAATGACAGAAATACACCACACAGGATGACCAGTTCTACCCTAAATATCACAGTCTACTCAACAGGAGGGAACCTCACAAAAGTAGGGGGTTTTTATTTGCTAAGCAGTGAATTGTAGGCGAGATACGTGTGGTAAGCACAATGGTGCTAAACAATAATATGCTCTGACGAGGCTGGACACGCTATGCAGAACATACAAGCTAGTTTATCTTTTTTAGAAGCCAAGTAGCTTATGTCTTTAGGGATCAATGCAAGTTTGGTTAAAAAGTTAGGTAGCAGCAGTAAAGTTTAAGGAGCCATGGATACATGACACCTGGCAGCATTACGGGCATCCAGAGTGACCCCCCCCCAGAAATTAAAAAGGGCCACTGGAGCAGCAGAGGAACCAACAAAAGGCTGACTAGAGTAGGTTAACTAGACATAGAGAGCAGAAAAACAACTGGTAATCAGGGGAATCTATCAAAAAAGCTTGTATTTAATTCTGCACATCCCCTGTTGTCAGAGTGGTTTGGTCTGGTCTCCTCCTCTTCACTCTGGCAGCGGTTCATTCACAGGCATAGAGTCCCTGCCTGGGCATACACACAGTTTGCATGCTGCAGACACAGAGTAGTTAAGGTCAAACGTTTAGTGCAGCTAGGGTTAGTTAATATTAGAGATGTTGAAACAGCGGAATGCACATCTTTGGATTCTCAGCCATCTATTTGGTTGACTGATCATATGAAATGTCCAATTTTGGCTCCAGGTCTTTTTTCTCCCGTTTTTACTACCTTCTAGCTACCCTATTTTTTTTATACCTCAAAAGGTTTGTTGTGCATCCCAGAGCTATGCTACACAATATTACATTTTCTTGACCGCTACTCATGATGTTGAGCAAGTAACATTGCTAGATGATTAATATGGGAAGTGTAGCTGGTAGCTGTATATTGGGTATAAGGAGGGCTACAGTACAAATACTACATTTTGTTGACTGCATCTACAATAATATTCAGGCAGCCATATTGCTAGCTGAACCTCATGAGAAGTTATAGACTGGGGTTTTGTTGTTGACTGTAGCTCCCATGATATACAGTGAGCCATTACTGGAATTGTAGACAGAGGTGGTTGTGGCTAATGGTTACCCACCCCAGCTATGGTATGGTAAAGTTCTCATATTGCACAAATACACGCTGGTCTGTTAGTTACTACCAACATGATCATATAATATTTCCTATTAATGCTTAACATTTGTCTCCAACCAGGAAACCACTCTCCTTTGACAACAAATGTAGGGAATAGGGAGGAGGTAAAATATCCCCCCCCAATAAAAATCCTGCGGAAGCCCATGCCTGGCACAAGTAAAGCCTTGCATCGGAACCTGTTGTATGCTAAAACAATCAAAAAGGAATATATTGCCATCTACTGCTCATCTTTGCGAACACAGCCACAGCTTTTAGCATAAACCACATGTAGTTTCATGGCGATTCAGTTTTGGAAATATTTGGAGTTCAAATTTTGAAAGAGAAGCGAGATCAGTCTCTCAGTGTGACCCAATCAGCACCTAACGACCTGTCCTCATCCACTTTTGATTGGTGAATTTAAATGCAAGTCAAGAGAAAAGGAACCCTGGTTCTCAGGCAGCAGTATGCCTTAAAAAAGTTAACCATTTTTTCAAGGTCCCTTACAGTACTATATAAAAACAGATAACCAGAAACAGATTGCCAGAAACATTAAAAGATGTTAAATGTTGTGGCGCTAACGTTTTGACAAGGTACATAAAGCTTAGATATTAACCCTACCTTACCCATAGGCTCACATATATAATCACGTATTTGGCAAGTTGGCAGATGCATGCTTCATAATCAAGTATACTCTTTCCTTGCTATACTATTTATGGTTCAGAATTTGAGATCATGTCTGCACACTAATACAAATTGTAACTAGACAGGTTCTTTTTAAAGAATGTGACCCGTGTATTCTTGCCTAGGGCAATCAGATCCAAGGTGTTCTGCTGCTCAATGGGCTGGCTACAAGGGAGATGGCCTCCATAATGTGCAGTACCCGTGGAGATCTTTCATACGACTTTATATCCTGGTGCACAGCAGCGAGGACAAAGGCTGTAGATCTGGTGGCTACGGGATCTGCCCCGGGTCAGGCTTAGGGCAGCACCCAAGGAAGATACAAAACAAAGGCTCTTTCTTCATAGCACCTGTAGTCACCATGCAGAGGAAAAAGGTCAATGCCTTAGTGTACACACAAACATCATTTGGCCAATAATAGCTGTTCTTGCTAAGATAGATAATGGCTGTTCTTTTGTGTGTGCAAATTTTCAATGTGGCTGTAATCTGCCCACTCACAAGGAAATAAAATAAATGTAAGACCCTCCAGTTAAGGAAAGGGAGGCCTGCAAATCCAATAATGGGCATCTTGCCACTGCTATTTAGTACTTGTCCGTATGTCCATATGGTACCGAAGGGGTTAAAAGAGACAGTCATTTTCCACACCACAGCACAAAAAAGAATGCATATTAAGGTACTTTATGCATTCGTTAATATGCACACTTTGTTTAGGGAGAAGCTGCAGCTCCCCTACTCTTGAAGCAATTAATGACAGGTGGAGCCATTTAAATCAGGGGTTCCTGTTGGAGCTGACTGGGGGTAAGTGTATCACATGGCCAAACAAACTGGGGGTAAGTGTATCACATGGCCAAACAAACTGGGGGTAAGTGTATCACATGGCCAAACAAACTGGGGGTAAGTGTATCACATGGCCAAACAAACTGGGGGTAAGTGTATCACATGGCCAAACAAATCTACTGTACATAAAATTGCAGGCACTTGCAGCTGAAGTTGAGTCACAACAGTCGAGTTACCATTTAACTCAACTGGCGACTTGACTGTTAACCAAAAGCTTCAGGCCGTTTCGGTTTAATTCATTAAAACTCCATAGAGTTTCACTCAGAGACGCGAGTGAGGTGGAACGGATGTGTTGTAATGTAGTGGAGGGAGCAGTAATAGCCTTAACTATACCATAAAGGCGGCACACAGCCATGTGCTCAAAATAAAGTATTTTAACATGTTCTATCATTTTATTCCTGGCTACTTATAAAGGAAAAAAAACTGATATAGGCTAGAACAGACAAAGACCCGATTTATTTCATTTTACTTAAAAATCCTTTATTTAAAGGACCTACAGGCTGCTGCAATGGTCAATTATATGATATTCTGGATGACTTTCCCTGCTCAAACACCACCCTGAGCTGGGGCTTTATGGAAATGCTAATAAAGTCCTGCTTACACAATAAAATGTGTAGCGACAGCGTGTCAGGCTAGGTGATTAAGACTGAGACATTCCATTGTTTACCACAGTCAATACGATAAGAAATCAGGGTGTTTGTTTAATAGATTGTGCTAAAATAACAGCTAGAACAAAAAATGACTAATATGCAGCTGCCTGAAAACATTGTATTATGCAGAAACTAGAATTGTTTAAAGAAAAACAGCACAATAGTGTATTTTTTGTGATACTAACAACAAAATGGTAGTAAACTCCCACCATTTTAACATCAGGCATTTGGAAAAAATCTATATTTATATATACATTATTTTTTTTTTACCGACTTCCCATTCACATTCCATTCTACAGCGGCAGGAAATGTTCCCTTGGTGGTTAATAGGTAGCTTTTCACAGCAATGCATTATGAATTATACATGCCTCTCCAGCAAGAGATAAGTAGACACGGATAAGTAGACACTGCACAATGCATGGTTAAATCCGTGAGGGATCGTTCGCTTCTTGAAGAAAATAAAAATCACCAGATATGGCGCTTAATAACGCACAGTAAAATCTCGAGAAGTTTAGTAAACGGTTGTTTTAAATGACTTTTATCAAGTTTTTCTTCGTTCCTGTTGTCGCTGCATCCTGTACACGTATGTACAGCAGGTGTTCGGAGGGGAAGTCCGTGTACTTGCTGCCATCTCCCTCCAGCTGTGAGAAGGTTAAGTAGAAGATTGAAACGAAAGATGTGCTCCTTGGAACTTGTGCCTCAGCCAGGCGAATTTCCTCTCCTTCCAAGTGAAAGGCAATTAGTATTTGTTTTCCTTCCTGGATTGTCCTCTAAGGATATCCTTGGACGCTGAGCCGGAAGCTCTAGAGTAAATGATTCTACAACTTGACCAAGCTGCTAAAGTCGAGAAAGAGAGTACCTCAAGAAGCAAAGGGCTGTATTTTCTGCCAGACCAAATCAACAAATAAACACTACCTATACCCTGTGCCCTGCTATCCCTATGACAGCATGCGTGACCCTGAGGGAGGTTGTATAACTTTGCTCTGCACCTGCATTTGAATTGTCCCTTCCTCATTGATGCAGGCAGCCTTCGGAAGAGTGCAGGCGCTCCTTCACCAGGATCAAGGGCAAGGCTGCTAAATTGGAGGAAAGTGCAGTGTTGCTGCACTTTCTGTTGCTGGTGCTTTGAAGCAGCATGTTGTGTGTGTTTGTGTGAGAGACAGAAAGAGAGGGTGTGTGCCAGCTATACAATCCACACTTTGACACTCATACACCACTCGCTGTTTATTTAAATCCCCCTGCCGCACCAAAACAGGGCAGGACACAATATTTACTTTGACCCTAATAGGTGCTCTATCAGGACGTACTATTATGTTCTCAAGGAGAAATAACAATCCACATCCCAACAACAGACCGACCAGCAGAATCATCCTGAAACCAAAAATTAATGTGGTTTCTTCCTAGTATGCATACAAAGTGAATAAAATATATATATAAACATATACACATATACACACATCCTTATGTATTAATGCACACATACTTGGTTGACTGGGCTGGGTGGATAATAAATATCAGTGTTTTTGTCAAACTATGCTTCTGCTGGATAAAGCCTGCATTTTCCAAAACCAAACTCAAAGATTCCCTTTCTGGCACATACTGGTACTTACAGTATTTTGTACAAGGAATTGTTCAGCTTTATGAACTTCAGTATGCCCTTCGCTCGCTCTCAAACAGACCCTGCTGCGCATCACCAACAAAGACCATTTTATAACAGAGATCTTGGAACGCAAGTGTTTTGTATCCTAAACAAAGAGCAAATGTACAACTTCAAGCTACCGCAGCACCGAAATGAAGAGTGGTAGTCTTATGTTTGTATATGGCTGCAGGAAAAATATAACTATTCTTTAAACGACTATATATATCACATACACATACATACTGTATACACAAATTCAAAGGGTGTAGCTAAAAGTGTACTATGTTGATGGATAATGTTAACACTTATCCATTAACAGTTACATATAATAATATAATCTCACATAATCTAAAACTAATACAATATATACTCAATTGCTCATTTAATTTTTTTTTCGTCTCAAATGGAATGCATACCTCCTAAGTAGCTTGGTTTTGGTTTTTTCAAAAGACAGTTTGTTTTTGGGCACTGGCCCATGTAGCTACCCCGCAGTAATACTTTTTGCAGACAGCAGGGACCATGGGACGGATGGGGAGATTCTCTGATATAACCCGGGGAGCAGTAAAATTAATAAGGGTCTGTGCAAAGACATCCATTGCAGATCTCACATAGCCTCCTTACAAAGTTCAGTAGCTGAGCACCACAAGGTGGCTCATTGGGTAAGGTGGGCAGGTGGTCCTACAACTGGTGCCACCCCTCCAGCCCCATTCCTCAGTCATATTTTCTAAAGGTAGAGCAATATGCACAAGGCACATGCAGACATAGTGTGTACATAGTGCGTGCACAACTGCCATGTGTTTAAATGAGTATATAAGTATATACCGGTATACCATTTCCATAACATCATAAATCTGGTAGAGTGTGTTTTAGCAGAAGAAAGACATAGTGTTCTAGTTTATAAGGGCTCCAAAGTCCACCTGTCAGATTCAAGAATCACTAACAAATAACCAATAAGTAACCAAGAAGTACTCTTCTGAAGGAGGGGCAGGGTAAGATATGGGGTTTGCACAGCAGTATGTGTACCCTGAAATCTGTATAACTATATTTGTTCATTAACCAGGAGCTGTCCTACTTGCATCCGACGACATTTTTTAGGATTGCTCAATAAACGATCAGTCACAGCCTCCAGACCACATCCACCCTGCGGCTGAAGCCAGCCTTTAGCTCCGTATTCGGCCTTGAACTGCCTTGGCACCAGCCTTTGGAAGTTGGACCCCTATCATTTAGCCAGAAACTCACTTTTTCCGTGCATGATTAGGCATTCCTATCCAAACAAGCATCCAATGTTTACTTATGCAAATCTGTTAATGAAAGTTTCAGGAGTAAAGAGGACAAATAAGATATAAAGGGAGCCAACTGGAAGAAATCATGGACCCAAAGCCTGTGTTAGGTCGTATTACTTGTATATCCTTTATTACAGGTTTACTCTGTACAGCTGGGGCAGCTTTAGAAGTTTTTTTTTCGTTTTACGGACAACGGGTGGAATAACAAACTATTCAAAACGTTCCATTCTTTTTTTAGTTTATGTGTTGGCGTAGCAACAACACTGTAATTACCATTCATGCAAAAGGCAATAAAGAGTAAGTGTTAAATTGACAAATGTACACGGAACAGTTATTTTCCGCAAACGCTAAATATATTTACAGGGAAAAACAAACATGATAAATAATCTCAATTCCCACGTTTGCTCCTCGCTTTTATGAGATTGGCTTCTTAAGTGTCAATTACGTGTGGCAGAGCAATTGCTTCAACGTAACGGCAAAAAAAAAACGGCAAAATTACACTTTCAGACTTCATAGCGAGGTTTAGCGCTCATCTCCTTATTTCAATGTAAAGGGACACCACCCCCAGCAGTTAATGGGTTAAAAATAAAGACGGGTGTGGAAGAGTAAATCAATAGTAACAACAATAGAGATATTCTGCCACTAGTCCTTTACCAACAAAGTGAGACCAATAGCACTGCACAAACCGGTCAAACTAGAACATAGCTCCGCTTACAGGGTTGCAAGCGGGAGGCTGATTTCAAGCCTCCACTTGCTCTTTTAGAATCATTTCAACTACATGAACTCAAGACTGGAAAAGAAGCTTGGGGCTCTTTAACAGTAGAAACATCAAAGCATGGCCTACAGAGAAGACGTCATTATGGACTCTCTTAGGATGGACCTATCCTACTTAAAGCTAGCAAGCCTTAGGTTAGAGTCAATGATAACGTTACAATGTTTTCACATTTTAGTCCAATTTATTGGAAATAATGAGCAGTGTCATAAAAGATGAGAGGATAAAACAGTACTAATTAATAGCTCAATCATGCACCTTGTGAGGATACCAACAAGGCCCTTTCAGTGGTGCAGGTTGATCACTCAAAACAATGGATCTTCCAGTTGAGTTTTTACTTCGGGCCCTCTCCCTCACTGTCGCGCACCTTTTAATGCATCCCATGGTGGTTGTGCTGGCTTGGCACAGTTTTCCAAGCTGTAAATTGGATGGCTGAGGAGATCAGAGATCTACCTGGTAAACAGCACATTGAACAGAGGCCCTCATGGGACCAACTGCCCAAGAGGAGACTGCGACCCTAGGCCTAGTTGACGGATTGCTGTCTGATTACATTGGTCCAGAGACTCCCGTTGGTTATTTTATATCATAAAGCACCAGCAGTGCCGCCCTCCAATATTACCAGGTCTGAGAACTTTTGGAATGAGCTGCGACACATGGATCAGATACCCGATGAAATCCACAAATATAGTAGGTTTGTCTTGTGATTGTGACCTAACCAGCTGTTACACATCACTTGTAACGGCCACTTTTGAAAAGCATTAAGCAACAAAATAAAGAAAACCAAAACTTCTGCATTTAAGAAGTAGAAACATCATGTACAAAGTGCTTCAATTGCAAATTATGAGCCAAACTAATATTGTGTTGAGTGTGAGGGGTTACTTGCATGGGTGTAATGACTGGGGGAGGGCGAGGATGACCAATATCCTACCACCAGCAGCTCTACCAACAGTAAATGGGAATTCTTTGCATGAGAAGAAGGGCACCAACCCAACACCAAAGATCTGGTGTTACAGAACCCCGGCTAGAGCCACAGGAATAGTTTGAGTCAACAAGCTAGGCTATAAAGAGCCAGGTTGTGCTATTAGGAGAGACTTAACACAAAATCTATTTGCCTATCTATGTATGTAAATACATTACATGTTAACAGATCTGCTTAAGGTTCATTTTATATAGATAAAACTCATCTCATACTGCCTATAGTTTTAGTTTGATCTGCTTTTTTAGCATACTGGAAAATTGCGTTTTAGGCACAGAAGACAGCATCTATGTCGACAGAGAGGAATATTGGGTTAAAATATTGTTTTCACCGTAAAGAAGTTGGTAATTGTGGTTAAGCCTGAGAATAGTGTTATCTGTACAAGAAGACAATTGAATCCACTGGTACTTGGGAAATCACTAGTTAGATGAGGGGAGATTGTTCAGTAATATTGAATACCTATATGATACATTGGGTCCATCATCTAAATGAACCTGCTGAACTAGTCAGCTGACTCTGCATTTTCTTCTGCTCAGATGTTGGTTAATGTGCATTATTGACAAAAGTCCTGTACGACATGACCATATCTGATACAGGGGATGGAGTGTGTGCCTTCTTTAAGCAAAGATGATTATAATATTATATAATTATATAACAAACAATGCCCATTGACCTCATTAAACCACATAATGAGGTCATAGCAGGGATCAACATGTATGTATAGTGTTAGCCAGAGTGTGGTGCCAGCATGTATGGTGTTGTTTATGTTACACACTAATGCTAATGACATACTGTATGTCAGCATTTAGTGTTAGAGTGTGTGTATTACTGTATAGTGTTAGCACAGGTGTACATAAGCATAGAATGCAAGAACGTGTGTGTGTGTGTGTGTGTAAACGTATGTTAGTGTATGGCAAGGCTTGATAAACCCCAGACGTCAAGTTGGGTAATATAGAAAAATAAAAATATTATCGGGGAAGAAAGGAAAAAAAAGCTGTCCCCTAACTTTTTTTGGCTGGCTCCTAAATCCAAACCAAATTTGTTGACCGCTGGGTTAGAGCGCAAAGAAAGTTTTAAGGGCCCAGTAGCATTTCACAATACAAATTCACATCTTATTTGAGAAAAACATACATTCTACTCACATGACTTACATGGAAAGGAAAAGTAAAAAAGTAAGAGACCAATAAAGGAAGAGACACAACCCTTAAGGCAGCAATTCACAATACCCGCTGCAGAAAACGCAGCCTAAACAAGGTCGAAATTTTCATTGAGTAATAAAGAGAATCTGAAAATGAATAGAGATAAGAATTCCAGTAACAGGTATCAGGTCTTCTGATCATGACGCGTCTTAAGGTAAACGACATTTCATGTCCACACAACAAAACGAATGTGAAAAGCGACACATTTATGAATATCATTCTGGAATCACCAAAATGAATAAATCATTTTCCCTGCCCCAATAGGCCAGATCACAGCAAGTATTTTTTTCTTTAAATGCATTTTTGTTCTCTAAAAGATCTCTGCTTTAAACAAATATCTGAACCCTTATACCTTACGGCAGTAATACAACATGAATGTTTATAAAAATGATCCCGAGAATGTATCATAGACAGTATAAACAAACCAATATTACTGCATCACAGATCATAACAGCTTAACCCTTTACGTTTGCAAACTAATAATCTTTAATGAAAATAACAGGTACTATTCTAGAACAGCGGATCTTTGTGAGCATGTGGGGCACTTGACCCTAAGCAGCAATTAAATACTTCAGTTCACTTGTAATCAGTAAAATAAACAAGCAAAATATTATATTTACCCCAGCACCTTAATCTTAGGTAAGGAATATTTCACTCCTTTTCCTATTTGTTATATTATGTACAAAAAAGGGACTTTTTGTTTCCTGAAGAAGCGGAAGCTTCAGCCTCAATCAGTTTGAAAACCTAAGACCACCGGTAATCCATGAAGGTAGAAATGCACTAACAATGACTTTGGTAAGCGACAAGGTGATTGTATAAAGAGTGGTTAACATCTCCACATCCATAATGACGACATTGCACGCTGTCGGGGCAGGCATCGGGGGGTAGAACTGTAAGGGGCCAAGCCTCGGGGGGGCCCTCATGCAGCGCATTTGCCCTACCCCTCTGTGCCTACATTTCTTGCTTCTCGCATGCACAATATGTATAAACATGCTGGCAGCAGGATGGGCGATGTTATCTCAAGATGCCAGTCAAGGGTCTTTCACAGTGTTGTGCTGACACTGAGGGGCAGATATGTTGTCTGTGAGGAGAGAGGGAGCAGAGGTGTATAGGGACCGAGGAGGCAGAAAGGTACGGACACAGGAGGGGGGCAGAGAGGTACGGACAAGATGGACAAAGGGGTAGAGACACTGGAGGTTGGGTGGAAGGCAGATCTGTAGGGAAACAGGGATGGAGATGGACACTGAAGATGGTATGGACACCGGGGGAACAGGAAAATTGAGATAAGGAACTGGGAAGAGAAGCGGTCTCAGAGAACACAGGTGGTGTTATGGTGCTGATGCGGGGTACATACATCTGTACTGGGCCCCAAAATTCCTGATGGCAGCCCTGACCGCCCTAATGAATTTTAAGCAACTTTAAATACACTGTTACATAATAGGATGACACGCTTCTCCCATGGAAGCCAAAAGCAATGTCACGCTAATCACATGTAAATTCTCATTTCCACCCTGCCTTTTTTATGAATATGGTTAGTGGGGGATGGGTTAGAGAGGAGAAAAAAATGACATCCCATTTTTAATCCTTTAGGGTAATCTGATCTGTTCTGATTTCAGTTTATTACTGTGATCAGTTTAGTTTCTGCACTTATCTCTGGAGCAACAAAGGCTAATGGGGTGAAACTATCATTGGATATTTAGAAGCCGCATTAGTTGTATCAATTATAGAAAACAGTAAAAAGCTTTTTTTTGCCAATTACTTGATTTTCCGTGCTAAATGATGAGATAAATAAGATATCTGAAGAAAGCTCTGTTGTGAAAAACAAATTGGTTTGAGTGCATTAAATATTAAAGGAGATTATTTGTTGAACAAACAACAAATGAACTATTTTTTTAGGATAAAATGTGTTTAAAACCCTTGCTTACAGAGGGGTTAATAGACAACGATTGTAGTCAGAAATCCACATCAAATAAAGAAAAACAATTAACAGTGAGAACCCCAACAAAGAAACAAGATTTCTTGGGAATGGGAATAATAATAATAATAATGTCTTGTGCTATAGATGTTTGTATTAAACCCTTAATTTGTCAACACTAGTGATCAAATTCACATTTAGAGGCCAGAATAATGAAGATGGATTCATGGAGAAAGGGAAGCATTTCTGCACCTCTTTTTCTCCTCAAATTCGTCTGTTATTCTGATCTCTAGGAGTACTTCAGCAGAAGATAGGAGTTGCAGGGTCAGCCCGATTCACAGAGAAGCCTACAAGGAAAAAAGACACAGGGAGAAGCAGATGATGAAAGAATGCAGAAGAACAAGAAGAGGCAAGAGAAGAAGCGGAGCTGCGGGAAAGGCCTCAGCAACTTAGATTTGGTGCTCTCTGCTTCATTTTTGTTTGTTTCATTGGGGTCCCTTCACACTTTCGGACATTCATGTAAATTGATGAAATTTTGTTTAAAAATTAAACTTATATGAATCCGAATTCACAGGTCCACTAGGCATTTGGTCTTTTCCCCATCTCTTTGCCTTGCAGGAGGTGCATTAAACATTGCTTAGAAATGCGGGTATGCGAGATATTCACCACCAGACAGCTCTAGCACTGGCTTGCCTGGGAGTTCCATACAGATTGATTCTTTCTTCTTCCCAGTAAAAAAATGTATCTTAAGGTACTTACAGAGTAATTCTTCACTGGTGGGACACAACATTGCCCGTGTAACATTCATAACGGCCTTAATTCTCTACATTACAATCTATGATGACAGGTGATGTTCTACAAACACATTGTAAATAAGGTTATCATATTAACAGAGAAAGGCATTAACAGACAGAAAGGATTGCTGAAATCTGGTTTTAATCAGTATTCTGGACCCAGCTACTTGGCTTTCAGGAGATGTGTTTGGCTATACTCACTGCTGAGCAGCTCTAGCGCTGGCTTGCTCCCATTGATTTCTTAAAGAGAAGTACCGTATTTAGTACTTAAGTATGAATTCTTTATGCGTCACCATACTGTCCCTTTATTAGTATATCTCAGACTGTCATTGACATAATTATGCAAAACCACAAAAGTGTCACAAGTCCAGACCTCCTCCTTCTGTAACAGTAACAATTCCAAAGACAAGTTCAGCAGCCAATCAGAAGTAGAGCTGGAAAATAATTATGTTCTAAACATAAGAAACAGGTATTGTTAAGAATACCTAAACAATGGATTTCTGGATAATTTTAAGAACAGTCACAGTGTGTAGTATTAAAGTGTGTAGAAAGTCAAAGTAGTGTATTGCCTAAGAGTTTGGACCTACAGAAACAAAAGGTGAGGAGCACCCTGCTTTAACTCACAGTTATCACATACAGATATCATTCTAAATTGGCCGGCATGCCCTTTTTAATGAAGTTGTGTTGTTAGAATGAAATAAATGAAAGCGATCCCTTGGGCAAGGGTGGAACAGGGCCTTTGGAACTTTACAACACATACTGCACAAATAGTCAGGGCTTCACCGATGTCTCTGGTGAGACCCCATCTAGAGTATTGTACAGTTCTGGAGACCCCATCACCAGAAGGATATGGATTTTCTGGAGGGAGTTCTAAGGGGAGCTACTGAAACAGTGATTGGTTTGTGGGGCTATATAAGGTCTTTAAATCAGGAAAGCCAAGCAGACTAGATGGGCTCAATTTTTCCTATTTTGCCTTTAAGTAATATGTTTCCATGGACTGTTCCACTGGGGGCTGCCCTGCCAGGTAATTGAGACACCGGTGGCACGCATTCTTCTTCAACCTATGCATTGTGCCCAAGATGTGAACCCAGCTGTGACCTTTCTGTGCTGTTGGCTCACAAGCATTTGCTTCAAACATACAATGAAAGGCCAAATCAGCAACAAAGACATGATGGTGACAAATGTTCATTAAGTGCTAAATTATATGTCAGTTGGTTAAATACTAGTCTCCTACATACATTAGAGTTTGGGTGAGGATCACAAAAGAAGAGTCAAAACCTTTACATACTACT
This sequence comes from Spea multiplicata, assembly GCA_009364415.1. Lineage (NCBI taxonomy): Eukaryota > Metazoa > Chordata > Amphibia > Anura > Pelobatidae > Spea > Spea multiplicata. The sequence goes on along the minus strand of VKOC01001993.1, from coordinate 28,575 downwards.
CCTACTGCTACATGTGAAAGCCATTCATTCTGCAGAAATATCACATAGTGCACAATAATTATATGCGTAACTACTTAATCCTGAAATTAGTATCAGCATCTGTAGCATCTAGATTAGACCGCATACATTGTGTGAGTGATCACTAGCAATCAACACCATCCCCTATTGTAAATATACACTTGAGCGAGCCAGTTCTGCCATTTATTTCCTTAACATGTATATATTTAGTGAAGTCATTATAGAATCATCTATGATTCTGGTAAAGAAACAAAGATTGGACCTTCTTGCGGGTAGAAAGCTCTTAGTACATCAGGCTGTACACTTTTTTTTAGATCATTCATCACTCTTTTCTTTTAAAAACAAAAATAGTCCGTCCCTATGAGCTCTATGGAAAAGTGAGCCTGATAGGAAGCATGAAGCGTTCTGCGAGCGGCCCCCATATATCTGTGCGATTTAAATGTGGAAACATGGGTTGTATAAATATCCTGTAGACAGAAAACAGAAAGCCAGCGGCGTTTCTGGATTTGCCTTTTACTGCTTTATATATAAAGCGCCTAATGACAAATCACAGTTTTAGATTGTCAGCTCTTTGACTAAACAAATTACTGGTTTTATTTTAATAGAGAAACATTATGATGTCAGCAGTGTGTGTCACATAGTAGATACACTCTGGCTAGTAATGCCAATACACATTGAAATGTATCGGTTTGTCTTAGTCTGTCAATTCTCTTCTTGTCATACCAATTGAATACAGTATTGTAAGGAGTGCTGCGTACATTGTTGGCGCTATATAAGTAAAAGATAATAATAAATACTCCCCCAGCGTTACATTACCACTCACTCACTCACTCACTCACTCACTCACTCACTCCATGTATCTGCTCACTGCCTACTCCTCCCGCCTCATCCACTCACCCCCTGCCAGCCCATTCTGCATCCACTAACAAGTCATTCCAGCCGTCACTACCTATTCACTTCTCGTGACACCCCTAAAGTCCAGTGCCCGCCACCCGGCCCGCTGCTCTCCCTCCCCTCTCCTTAGTCTGCTCCTCGCCCCTTTCACCTTGCCTTCTCTCCCCCTCCCTCTCCCCATTCGCCACCGAAACTCTCTCAATCAGCACCGGAAAGTTTTTCCCTTCGCGCCGGCGCCTCTTCCAAACCTTCCCCTCCACCGGCCCCAGCGTCTCACCTGTCCGGCTCGCTGGAGGCTCTCAGGTGCTGGCCGTCGGGTCCTGGGCGGGGGTCCCCGGTTTAACGCCGCTTCCTTATTCCGCTCAATGTGAGCTCTGCTGGGACTCCCCCTCCCTGCCTAGCTACTGCCTCCCTCCGCCAGGCGCCACCCCTATATCTTCCCCCCGGTTCCCTGTAGCCTGCCTCTCCTCGGTCTATGCCGTGGCTCAGATATCTACCTCTTTTACGTTGTACTATTTAATCTCTCCTTCCCTGACCCCGCTGCAGTCCCCTTGTTACCCGCCACTTCTTCCTCCTCACTCCCTCTCTTTTATCTCTAAGTTTTCTTACCTCACTCCTCCTCCCCCGCATGACTTGTCTGTTCCTCCTTCCTCATTCTTCACGAACACCATTGCACCCCTTCTCGGTGCACATCTGACATTTGACCGCTTGTGACACTCGCTTGTGAGCTCCTTGTTGTGCGGTTCCAGTGATGTGTGGCTCCCAGTAACAGACTGGTCCAGTCCAGTCCACTGGCTGCCATGGGAATCAAGTGTCAGAGGTCCTTTCTTGGTGCATAACCTTGAACATGTGGAATGAAGTATAGCAGCTTTTGGTTTAAAATGTCAGCCTTTATTCTGTTTGCTTCAAAAACAGCCTAATGAGAATTCCAGAATTACCATTGTTGTGATGACCCCTTATATTGTTCTTGGTGAAATAACCTAAATGTGGTAATCATAAGTCTACTATCCTTAGGGATACCCCCTGAAAAACAATCTTAGGGAAACCCTGTTAATATATGCATGAGATATTTAGTAACATGTTGTTTCATATAAACCTTTCTGTACTCAGTTCTCAAAAAAGGAAATATCTCATAAAAGCCGAACTTCTCACCTTTCTGCTAACATTCCCTCATCGGTTTCCCTCAATGTCGATGGTGCAACAATCTCCCTGTCACTCACGCTTGCTGCCTCGGTGTCACACTTCACTGACCTATATTCAGTCTGTCTACAACTTCCGTCTATGTCCCGCCTTGACTATTGGAAGACTTGTCTTCCCCGTTGCTTTACTAACACATCTCCCCCCTGTCAGTCTCTTCACTGGCTGCCTGTGCGCTTCAGGATTCATTTAAAAATCCTCACTCTTACCTATAAAGCGCTTCATAGCGGTTCCCCTGCTTACATCTCCTCACTCATCCCCAAATACACCTCTAACTGGTCTATCCGCTCATCCTCTGTTTTCTAGCTCTCATGCAGTCTTGCAAGATTTCTCAAGGGCTGCCCTTATCCTCTGGAACGCCCTTCCATCCACATCCCCCCACCCACCTTCAGTCTTTCACAAAATCCCTTAAAACTTACTTTTTTAAGGAGACCTACAAACTTCCTTGTTAACGCCGTTCCTCCCATATTCCTTTATCTCATCTTTCCTAGTCCCTCTACTAGTCATCACTAACAATGGTACTTTTATCTCTTGTGTAATACACCCTAACTCCCTGCAGATTGTAAGCCCGTTTGAGTAGGGCCTTCCTCATACTTGTTATGTTCTGCTTACCCATTGTACAGCGCTGCAGAATATGGTGGCACTATATAAAACAATGAATAAATAATAATGCTTTTCTGAATACATAGCTGCTGGAGCCTAAGCCTGTCTTCAATGCAACTCGCAGTACAAGCTGCCACTCTACTACTGGGGCCCCCCGCTCAACCCCACCACATCCTTGAATAGCATAGTCTTTCCCACTACCCCCAGCAATGGTATGGGCCGATAGGCCAAATCAATTTTTTGGGGTGTATTTTTGAATCCCAAATGTGTTGGCTTATCCACAAGTATATACAGTATGAGACGTATTGTTTATTTTTGTCTATATACTGTACATGTAGTACAACCTTATTTGACTAAAAAGAGTTTAAAACCCAAAGTTTTCATACTGCTTCTCTTGCTTGCCGGTGCTGTTCCACTTGTTTTGTTATATTTACCACATTTTTCACCCAAATGCAACATTTGTTCCTCATAGCGTCCAATGCTTTCCCCCAAGCCATGTCACGACAGTGGTGTCCATGTACAGACACTTTGCCTACCATACGAAGCAACACAGGATTATCCAGTCCAAGAACAGTGCTATGGATTAGGCACACAATGACTTTCCCCTGTGTGGGCACTATGATATAAAAAAAAAAAACCAGTATTATGTGAATGAACAAGAAATCTTAAAATATCAATGATCTATCCCAATAAAACACTGGGCAGCACTGATGTAATATATTCCATTACATGCACATGTGGGAAATTATCACTGTGCTGATAAGATAATTGTTTGCTGAGCTTTGCCTTTGTTGCATGTAAAGGTTCTCCTTTCGATTTACGGTTTTGTTAAGCAGTCTTAGATTGGTACAGACATTTTCTGAGGAAGTTTTAAAAGGGGTAACATGTCTGGTTTTAAAACTGATCCCTGATAACCTGCACTCCATGCTTTTAGCGTATGTTTAGTAGGCTTGGCCAAGGACTATTGCTATTCTACCCCAGGTGCCCTTTGTCCTATATTGTTATGGAACCACTATATATCAGCAAGAAACGCCTTTGGACATCCCATTCCAAAACCACAGGCTTTAATATGGAGTTCACTCTTTTTTTGGCTATATCAGCTCTTCACAAGATGTAGTGGGTATTTGTGCCCATTCATCCAGTACAGCATTTGTGAGGTCAAGGACTGATGCTGGAAGAGAAGGCCTGGCTTGCAATCTGTAGTCCAATTCATCCCAAAGGTTCAATGGGGTTTAAGGTCAGGGCTCTGTGCAGGCCACTAGTGTTTCTCCATATTTTTATGGACCTTTCTTTGTGCACAGAGGCACAGTCATACTGGAACAGGGAAGGGGCTTCCCCAAAGGATGTCACAAAGTTAGAAGCATATAGTTCACCCGAGTGAACCCGAGTGTGTAGCATCACAAACTAGTGAGTTCACAACTCCCTTTGGAAGCAACATCAGCAAAAAGAACTGTGCGTCAGGAGCTTTATGAAATAGGTTTCAATGGCCGAGTAGCTGCACAGAAACCGAAGAACACTTCGCAATGCCAATCTGGAGTGGTATAAAACCTGCAGCTACCATGTTAAGCTAGATTAATAAAGAATCAAACATTGAGTGTGCTATGGCTAGGAAAGAGTGGTTGGGTTGAAACTGGGCTTGAACTCATTGTCTGATATGTCAGGGGAGGAATATTAGTCTGATCTGAGCAGGGTGAAAGGCCTTTTTCCATGTAATAGTTTGGCACTTGCAAATGTTTAAACAGGGGTGGGTAGGGGTGTATTTGGATAGGAGGATAGAGATGTAAGGTGGTGCAGAGTTGTTGAGGGCTCTATAGGTCAGAAATTGAAATTTGATTCTGAAGGGTATGGGGAGCTGATGAAGTGATTGGCATAGTGGGGCAGCGGATGAGGAATGGCGGCAGAAAAAAATTAATCTGGCTGCAGTGTTGAGGATGGATTGAAGTGGTGAAAGGCGGCAGAGGGGGAGACCGGTTAGTAGGGAGTTGCAATAATCCAGACGGGATATCACAAGGGAGTGGAATAGTAACTTGGTACTTGGTAGACAGTCAGTGAGATAAGTTAGAAGAGAGGGGGAAAGGTGAGGATCAGAAATAATGATTAGGGTGTCATCTCTGCCTGGTTGACATTACAGTAGGATTTGCCTTTAACACTTTTTAATGCCCCTCCATTGCTCCTCAATCAATGTTCCCATAGACTTCTAGGAAGAGACTTTTCTGATTCAGGGGTTATTGTGAGACACCCTTACAGTATTATGGCAAGGAGCACTTGGATGTCACTTGAGACCTGGACTTTACGCTTTGATTTTGTTTTCCTGCCAGGAAAAATTCCTAGGATACCTTAGTTACCTGATATTAGATGCCCAGAGAACTGTAGCTGCATTCTCCTACCTTAGTTTTATGTAAACTTGTGGAATTAAAGAAGACAAAGAACAACACCAAATTATGGAAACACATTAAATTAATTAGTTTAGGTAACAACATCTGTGTGTTCTGTTGCACAATGTTTCTTTAGCTATGCATCTGCGTCTCTGAATCTTGGTATATGACTTTATTCATCAATAAGCAAAGGATTAAAACTATTCCCAACAAGCCTTCAGTGTCTGAGAAACAATATCCCCTTCACTAGCAATAAAATATTCAGCAGGCTTGTGTTCAGGGATATTTGATAGGCTGGTTAAGCCCATGTATAACTAGCATCCAGATTTATTCAATACACAAAGGGTATTATCATGTATTGTTATTCAATTATGTAAAAAGCAATTTTATCCCATAATTCTCCATTGTACATATCAGTTTGGTACCTTGGAAGACCCAAAGGAGCTGAAGAATTAAAGAAAAAAGATATACGGTGAACTTAAAAGAGAGTACGCGCAAAGCACTTTTCAATGTAAAACATTTGTTGTATTTATTGTGCTGCGGTTGAGATATAGGAACTGTTTATTATGCTGTTGAGGATGAAGTTGGCTTTAATGCCACATTACTCATAACATATGGGGGTATATGGAAGCAAAGAGGTCTAACAGAATCTGAAAATGTCGGGGTATCCTGTACCTATGTTATAGGTTGACGGATCTCAATTAAGGCAAGTCCCATGACTCTCCTCTCATAACCTGCTTTAGTGCCAATACGCACAGCATTCTATATTTTTAGTATATTTGGTAACAAATATATTGGAGGCAATTTACATGATAAACCTAACTTTTATATATAAACCCATAACCTAGGTTTTACCCACGATCTTCTTCTTAAATGAAATTGCCCTCCCTTGCAGTTAATGTACCTTCAGAATAAGACACCTAGATTGAGCCAGTTTTTCTCAAAGAACCAATGGTTATTAACATGGTGTGTGAGTCATTGGTACAGATAACATGTGCGTAATATTGTAATCGCACATGCACCTGTAGTATTTAAGTGCATTGTTTGCTGTGATGGAAGGCAGTGATAAGAGCAGTTTGGAAAAGAAAACGTATGACTAGTTCCAGAGCAATTATGTGTTTTTTATTCTATAGCTGCCTTTATGTTGAAGGGAAAAGTATGTATGAAATGCGACAGAGCAATTGATTCATGTAAGCAGTTACTATATTCTAAAATGTGTGAAAGAAAAAGCAATTTTCTAAGAAACATGTGCAAGAGACATACTGTTGGGTAGTAATGGTGTAAGTGTAGATTGCTGGAGAGGAAGCGTTATAATGGGTCTTTACAGCTGGAGCCGTGTATGATGTTATTTACCACTGCGTCTCAGCACATTATATTTAATTATACATTATTTCATTTAGATTTTTTTAAATCTGTGACATATCCTCCAGAGTACCCTCACTCCCACCTTCTGTCACGGAGCTGGATAGTCCGACCGACTACCTCCACGGACTTGTGCTCCCTTAGCCTGGGAGAACCCGCTCCTTCCCCGGTTTCCCAATCACTAGCTGAGACTCAGTGTAGGGTATAAACCAAAACGAAGACTGATTTATCACACACAGGGCTGGATATATCCAGCAAAACACACATGAACACAAATCAAGATATTGGGATACAAACTGACCCCTTATTCTGCCTCTCAGAGACAACAGGGGATCCCAACCTCCACTATCTATTACTGGACGAAATCAGTTCCAGGGATTGGCCGGCGTAAATGTCTGTAGTGGTGGAATTTGGGGAAGGGGGGGGGGACTGACTTATACAACATTAAACTGCAACAATGGTGGTCACTCCCTGGATGCAGATCCTGTCTGCCGGAGATAATTCCCTGTAGCCACAGAAGTCTTTACAAAGTCAGGGCCCATAGTCGGTAGGGAGGAGGCTGGCTGTCGGGCCTCTCCAGTGGCCCCAGTGATGATGGGTTCCGTCACACCTTCCTCCAAAATGATAACTGAGGTTCACTTGCCTTTGATGTGCTCCAGACGTAGCGTTACAATCTCTGCTCCTGCGTGTCCATGTGTGCATTCATCTCTATGAGAATATACGTTTGTAACTACACTTCCGTTCTCCAAGGGTTTAATCCACAAAGGGCCCATTCTTTCTATGGAAACAGCTTTAAAATACTTTGCGAAGGGGATTTTCCATCCTCTCTTTCCAAAGAATTTTATCCTAGCCATTTCAGAGTAGTTATTAAAAGGGGAACTGTTGCCTTCACAGCTTTTAGCCTAAGTTCAGTTATCAAAAACGACATATTATTGTGGCTGTTTCTTTAGGATAAACAAAGGATGTGTTCAAATACATATTTTAAAAACCTACAAACACAATTTCATATGTTTGTTTAGTGTCCTACAGAAAATGTAGGATTTGGAGAACAGCAACCTAACTCTTGAATTAGAAATCTCATTTTCCACAGTCAGCCAGAGGCCCTTGCGGACCAATCATTCACTGCAAATATACGCATAGCTGTATAAAACTGCACAAATCTAAAGCAGCAGTAACATTTTACCATGTTAATTATATATAAACATATAATAGTTTACTGTACTATAATTGTCCGTGACTACTAAAATTGGAGTTAAAAACAACATGATCACTATATTTTTGTAGCTTTTATTTTATCATTGGCTAACAGATTCCACATTTTGCCCTGGGGATTTTATACGTTAGAGACATATTAACATGAACAAAATAATATGTAGGACCGTGTTCACTAGAGCTTGCAATCTAAAGGGGAAGTTGGTCCTGTAATGCAGAAAGAGACAATGTGGTGAATATCTTGATGTGTATAATATTAACGTATGAGGCTAATAATCCACTGTTTACACTAGACACAACACAGATCAAATATTTAATTCTAACATTGTATACAGTACATAGAAAGTTTTCTTGTTAATAAAACAAAGTTGCATTATACTGTTTATTTGCATTTGAAACAGGTGATTACTGTCATACATTAGGCTCCTAAAATACTTTTCAGAGGGTTGTATATGCTTCCAAAAGTATGCTAATTTGAACGCTCACATCTTTTTCTTGTTTTCACATAAATTTATGACTCGGAATTGGCAAGTTTTGAAACTAGAAAAAAAGTTTTGATAATTCCTTTAGCATATAAAAAAACCCTTTGGTTGCCAAAAAATACTATTGTACTGTCAGTGGGCACTGTAAGTAGTTATAGCCATGTTTCTTGTGGAGCATTCATTAGTCATAATGCACATGGGGTATGTATCCATATTCCTTTAAGCAGACTATGAGTGACAAAAGTAAATGTCAGGTCTGTTCAGTTTAAGATATGCCAAATCCCCACAGAGTCTGGCTTTCTGTCTATGCCTCACATCTAACCTTTTCATTGTCTTCCTTTCAATGAGTGCATCTTGCACTGTTAACTCAACTGTGAACTCAAGAGCTGATGTGTGTCCCTTCTCGAGGTACACAAAGAATATCATAAACGCTAGGAATGGTGTGATCCAGTACACTTTGGTCAATCCTGCCACTAACGCTGACTAAAACTTGCTGCATAAGAAAAACATAGAGCGAACAGAGGACAAAACCAGTATTGGATTAAATGTTGCCTCTAAACGTGACTTCATTTTTTTTTCTGGATAAACTCTAAGCTATATGTAGGACTTGAAGAATAGTGGCCAGGACTCAGCGGTCAAAAGTATTCACGCCAGAGTAGCTTGGAGTGGAATTAGCAGATTTCCCCTTGGCCAGTATTACAGAAAAATGCAGCAAGCAGAGCAGCTTGCTCTGATTAATAGATTAATGGAACATCGTAGTTTATCTTTTCAATTAAAGAGGACATCTTGCCACCCTAGTCTAAGGAGCTATCGATCACCTGTCCCATTTGCCACTCCTCCTAAACTTAACATACTGTTAGGTGCATTAGGGGTATCACAACCTTCTTGTCTTTAACTCCAGGATACCTTCCTTGTCATATGTGACAAAAATGGCACAAATCCCACATAAGTGAAATTACCTTCTAAAGATAGGCTTCTTAACATGGACATTGTTAGTGCCTTGTACTGACAGCGTGTAAAATGAATCCAAATGAAAACAAAACTTTAACAATAAAGGCAATATTAGTGTTTATATAATTAACATGTTAAAATGTTACTGCCGCTTTAGATTTGTGCAGTTTTATATGGCTATGCGTATATTTGCAGTGACTGATTGGTTCAAAAGGGCCTCTGGCTGACTGAGGAAAATTAGATTTCAAGAGATAGCATTGAAACATCATAAATACAGTACCTAGTGCATTATGGGGCCTCTGGCTGACTGAGGAAAATTAGATTTCAAGAGATAGCATTGAAACATCATAAATACAGTACCTAGTGCATTATGGCTTTATTAAACCCACCCCGCTGCTCATTGTTATTGAGACAGTCAAATATGATGAATTGTTGGCTTTGAGTCTCATCATTACATACCTATTAGCAGCAGGATGATAGTTTCCTCTGATCTCTCTAACGCAAATGAAAAAGACCACTCAACATTATTTTATAATCAGGTGATGGGAAATCCGGCCAAAGCAAACATCTGTCACAAGCATAGGTGGGGATGGCTTTTCACCACTAGATGTCTGAAGCCTGGGGAGAGGCATACATGCAGTATTTAGAAATGAAAGCATTTGAAGCAAAGTTCTGGAATTACTGAAGGTAGAGGGGTCTTCTCCATTTTCCTAAGTGATCTCAGGCACGAACAGGTTACTATAGGATAAGTGAAGTGAAGAGTATGTCCAGAGCTCAAAAGATTAGTGGACTGGTTTGCAACAAAGTGTTTAAAAGGCCCATATCAAACAAATTTATCAGCTAGTTAAGTCACAGTTTAAATGAATACCTATGTTACAAAGTATAATACTTTTTCAGGTGAAGTAGGGTTTCAATACGAATTTGATTATTAAGTAGACTTGTACATTCGTATTCAGGTGAACATGAAAACGAACACGAAGGGTGCATTTTCGTTGTTCAGCCCAAATACCAACAAACATGGCAGCGCAAAACGTACTCGAAGACAAAGACACAACACGAAGAATCTTCGTGTTCGTCTTCGTTTACTAATCTCCCTGGTCCCTTCCCCATCTAGCCTACCTTGTCTACACAGGGGGTAACGGAAGCGAAAATCCGTAGGTTCGTGCAACGAGTTAAAGATCCGTGAGAGAATTGATCGACGCTAGAGGAGGTCCCTGCCGGTGACCAATAGAGTTGCTCTTATGGATCTGACGGCAAAACTACACCTGGGGAAGCCATTGGTCTCCCCGCTCCATGAGTTAAAGGTCCATACGAGCAAGGTGCAGGTGCACTTCATTGGTTGATGGCAGAGGAGGCCCCTGCCATTGCTCGTGTGGACCTTTAAAATTCTGGCCCCAAAGTTGCTGCGTAGTGGGTGTTAACCCCGTATTAACCCCTTCTAAAAAAAAACAAGCACAAAGAATGTACACGAATATTCGCCCGAACCGAGCACAGGAACGAGAGTATATTCGTGGAATATGAATATTTTTTTCCCCACAAAGACAAACACGAACAAGAAGATAAACACGAAGAGTTGGCCGACGCCCAAGTCTATTATTTAGTATAAGAAAACCGCAATTTTTTTTTTCTTTTCTTTACAATTAGTAGTTTTTTCAACCATTACAGAGCTCACAGAATAATAATGGAATACTAATTACTCCACACTTGCTCCACATATAAAGATGTTTCACACTATTTACACTTTTTTTTTTTAAAAATGTAATTTATTTTTTCTCTTTCTCTCTCTATATGGATGTGATACAAGTAAGGACTCTCTGCAATAATACTTCTTTTACTAGGAAACCTTTTTATTGAAGCTGTTCAATTTGACAAACCCAACAATGTCTCAGGAAGGTAATCATTCTTTTATATTATCTCTATAAGTTGCACTAGGTATGGTGACAGCATTTTTTTAATATAAAAGTGTTCTACAAAGGTTTTTTAATAAACTTAGGAGACATGACATGTTTATTGTACCACAGACTTTGAAATAAAAATTGAGTCTGGAGATTGATTTGACTTCTCAAAACATGAATTTTATTTGGATCAGCTATAATCAGTGCCAAATACGTTCCAGCATGACATAAGGTCAGTATCTATATATATATACATCGAAAGAAGAGGCCTTTTGTGTTGTTAAGCTCAAAATTACAAAACAAGTCATGTTATACAAACATCCAGACCCACAGACAGACTACTTAACAGGTAACATGAGGCTTGCATTTGCACCAAAGTAGTATGGTAAACAAATCCATATCATCAACTGGGGTTCTGAGCCGTAAATGTACTACATACAAAGGTGGTTGTAGGTTTCCGAAGAAATACTGTAGAACGCTGACATAACAAATAATTAAACAGACTATAATACAAGTCATAAATTTTTTTTGTAACGTAAATACATTATTGTGATATCTGTGGAATCTGTGTACGGGTTCTTCTCCATTCTTTGAAGGAATCCTTTAGCTCATGGGGCCCTAAGCAAATGCTTAGTTTGATTATATGTTTCAAACAGAACTCTAGGCTGTCACTAAAATATCAAAAAGGAAAAGGTTAGCAAATCAGCAGAACCATACTGAAAAATCTGCCCTGCATGCTACATATTTGAAGGACACTAGACACTACATCAAATGTATAGTACTAACATATTGTAGTTTATTTTATTTTCTTCAACACCCCTTACCATTCTGTTTGGGCACTACAAAACTAAATACAGTGGATTCAAAAAAATATATGTATTCTTTTTTTCCCCATCAGGCCCAGGGTTATACATAAATGTGGCCCAATATGTTTTCTAGAGTAATTCTGTTTTGGCCAGATAGGTCTACAAACAGAACTAACAGGATCATAAGATACTTTTTTTTTTTTTTTAGCAGAGGTAGAAAGAGCATGTGTTTTGTGTGTATATACATTGATACAGTTATCGACTGCTTTGTATAGTTAATGAGTATGCTCCTTGCACAGACTGTGTGTACACAAGCCCTGGGTGGCTCTGTGATAACTCCTTGTGAGGAGGCGTCATGTGGGAAGGGAGACAAGGAGGGATGGCTGTAAACGCCTCTTTGCCCTATAAAACGAAACTCCGGCTAATTTCGGTTGCATTACCTGCTTGTTCTTCAGGAAGTAGATATTCATACAGTCTGGAGAGGTGACACAACAAAGTGAAAACTTTTTCCGCACAAGTATAAACACAGATTCCACACATAGTTATAGTTATTACTTGTATTACTCTCTATAGTTTATTTATTATGTCAGTGTTTTACACTACTGTAGATCTTTGAATTTCCTCGGAAACCTGGAACCACCATTGCATGTAATACATTTCAGGCTCAGAACCCCCAGTTGATGGACTGGAATTGTTTACCATATTAAGTTGGTGCAAATGCAACCTGTTAAGTGGTCTGTCTGTGAGCCTAGATGTTTGTATTACAGTAATATTTCTAAGAGACTGTATTATCATTGTTCTGGGTGTTTGCAGTTACAGAATTCTACTTTATTAAAGTGTAGCCTTAAAACACCAGACAGCCTTGGTAGAGTCATTATAAAATGTGATTGTCTCTGCAAAGCAGCATTCAGTTGCATAACTAGAAATCCTTTTAAAATATCCGCTTACCGTGGTTTTAAACAATGATAAGCAAAAGGAGTTTGAAAACCTTTTTAATAAAGATTAATTTGCATTTTAGTTATGATATTAGAAGCTCTGTGCTTAAATACCATCGGCCCCAAGACACTTTAAGATCCAGGGGGCACCTGGAAAGAATTGAGCATAGTGAAGGAATGAGTAGGCGTTAGGTGAAGCAGATTGCATGGAATGGTGTGTGACATCACACTCCATTAAACTCTAGAAAAAGGGTAACATGTATCAAGGTATGGTAATGCCTTGCATCTGAGCGTTTGGGCTTCAACTTTATAAATATGGCCCAATATGTTAGATATAGGTCCCTTCCATCCCCAAGAAGCCTACAAACTGAACTGACATTTGAATAGATCAAGTTAGGTTGAAAGATGCCTATTTTTGTGATGTAATAAAAGTAATTTAACACTTGTACAGCTACGAATACGTGGGGTTTGTGTGTGTACATTATTTTCAGTAGGACTCCACACCTGTGTCACCACAATCTCCATCTCTCTCCCTTGTTTAAATCCAATCATGTACAAACTGGGTTGTCAGAAAGCTGTGGGCACCATAACAGGGACCACAATGATTGTACATTCAAAGTGCAAGGAATCATCTGTCTAAGAAGATGGAGCTAGTGAAAACTTTAGCCGATCGTACTGTTTTATTATTAATGTTCATGATATATATATATATTATATATATATATAGTTTTTGGAAGACTAACAAAATGCTGAAACACTGACCTGGAAATCTGTGTTCTCACTATAAAGAAAGAAAAGCAAGAAAGGGGAAGAATTACTAAACGTGAATAATATATAAATAATTAAATACTTTCCCTCCTGTTGAAATCCCAGTATGTCCCACAACTATATCACTATATTTAATTGTAATAAGTAGTATTCTTCATGAACGGTATAATTCTTGCAGGTCCTTTTAACATACTTACGGACTTTTCACAATGGCATACCAGGACACTTGAGCGTGTGTGATATTGGGTGTGGGCGCCGATGTAACAGCGCAGGGCATTTCACCCACGGAAAGCCCTGTTTCCAGCCCATTTTGTTATACCGTATATAGTGCACCTTTCTCAGGATTTGGATTCTTGGCTATTGTTTAAAAATATATATGTTCAACGCTATACATATAAGAGTAGGCTACTTTGCGCTGAGTGGCCCATCCCTTTGACATATGAATGCATGTTGTCATTTTATAGTATGTTAACATAGACTATATTTATATTGGCATTACTTGCCCAATATCCCTGCCCCATGTGCAGCTAGTCCTGCCCCCACACACAGTTAGCTCCACCCCAAATTACACCACTCCCCTAGAAGAGGTTAAGCTCTGGATAGCCATTACTGGGAAATTCCCATGTATGCATATTAAGAGTAAACATCTTTATGGGTGTAACAGGAATTAGAGTGACTTAATGGTAGCTCCACTCATCATCTCATATCAACCACACGTTTTGACCTTAATCTTTTATTATAGACTTTTATTCAGTTCTCTGATGTTTTTTTAGCACACAGGGTGATCTCACTCTTTTTTCCTTCTTGCTATATCAATTAGAGTTCTTTTTAATGTGTTAGTGACAGAATAAAGTGCTATGTGCAAGTGGTGGTTAAAAAGAGGAATTGCTTACAACACAAAGGAACTAGGTGATTTTGCAAGCTCTTAATAACAGAAAAAGCTCACTGTCGAGTTGTGATGGTTTGCAATGTTTCACCTTACTGTTGTCAGAATTTTCAGAACAAAGGATGTACCCAGGTAAGCAGACTAGCTATATAGTAGCCGAAAAATCATGTAAAAGACAATACGCCCAGCACACTCTGCCCATTCACCAAAACGAACTGCATAGAAAGCCCATACTACCAAATAACTGCCATAGCACATGCTGTGTGAAGACACAGTAGACATAGACTGTTTAACAAAAGACATACTTGAAACACTCATTTTAAAGCGATGAGGTAATGGTAGCTTTACAAGTAGAAATCCAACAGTTAGCTCACACCATCTGAGGCTTATTCACATTGGGTCAGATTTCAGTATAAAGCATAATATAGAAGTATAAACGCACAGCATAAGAAACAGAACTGGGGATGTCCCAGTGCCCCAAAATCTTCTCGCTTAGAGCTTCTAATAACCTAGGGTCACACCTATACAGCTATAATAGGCATAGTGGCCTAGCTCTCCCAGACAACACCACAACCCCCTTCCAACTTCAATAAGGAATGGGGATCCAGGGATAACAAGAATAAATTGTTCAAGCATTGCGTGTGCTGTTTAGGCCAAGCAGATAGTTGCCTAGGGCACTGTGCCATATGGTTCTTTCCTTTGCTAGCAAGAAAAGGCATGCAGAAGAGGGCTGCTGGAGACATAGTTCAGCCTGATTTCACACTCTCATTCTTCTTTTTATTTTTCATCCTCCTGATTTGTTAACTTTGCCTTCTTTTATTTAATACCAAGACCATGACCCTGCAGAAGCATTGTTGCCAGGGGCAAATTCTGAGGGGGCATGTCAAGAATTCAAAACATCATTGGGCTTGGCCAAATTAATTTATGGATATACTTAGAAACTTGTCTATAAATAATTTATAAATAACATGGTCTATTGGTATATTGTAGTATAAATGTGCATCCACAGGTATATATAATAATAAACTTAAAAACTGAGAAATCTCAGCTTTCTTGACAAAACCAGGTTTACAGCTAATTACTAGACCTCTGGGACAGCAGTTGGTCTCTGGTCAGGGTTTGGTATTTGACTGTGCTCACTTCCAGATCCATATTGTCCTATTTGGAGTTTAACCCCAGACCAGCTCTACAAATGAAGGTGCAGAAGCTAGAGAGCTCTGAGAAGTCCCTGGGTATAAACCTATTGGCTGGAACAGAATGGCAATCATTGTAGTTCAAATACACCTGAAATCTTATGGCCTTTAATCCCAGCTACTGCATTTTTTATAGTATTAGGCCCTGATCATCACACTCTATGTGTTTATGTGATATCACTGATGTCTTTTTTTGACTTTGCTTCAGGTTTGGAAGCATATACTACTGCTGTTAAATTTCTCACTATCTAAGCACTGTGTTGACTAAACTTCTGGCTCTCTGAGGTTAAATTCTTAACGGTAACAAGATATGTGCTGCATACTATTATGTGCCATTATCTGAACTTTGATCAAGTAGAGACAAGAGATGGAATGCTTCATAAACTGCTATATGGACAATCTACCAGAAGATCACTTTGAAGCAAAGATACACATGCTCAAAACCCACATTCCTCATCAGAAAACCAGAAGCAAGTCTAGCAGCAATGACTAGGTAGGAACAAGTTGCAAAAAATAGCTAGTTATGTGAATAGGAAGAGATTTTATAAAGGCTATGTGTCAAAATATTAGCACTACACTGTTTGCCTATCTTCCCTGTGCAAACAACAAATTCATAAACAGGGATAGTAATGTTTTACCTCCAGAAACACTTTACTACACAAAGTTCATTTTAAAAAGTACAATATGTTCCCAGGTATTGTTGCTACAAAACAAGCCCAATTCACCACCATGTTTGACAGTTGGTGTGAGGCGTTTGTGCTGATATGCTGTGTTTGGTTTTCCCCAAACACGGCACTGTGCATTATGGGCATACAATCTCTTGTCTTGTCTGTCCAAAGGACACTGTTCCAGAAGTCTTGTGGATTGTTCAGATGCAACTTTACAAATATAAGCTGTGCTGCCATGTTCTTTACAGAGAGAAGAGGCTTTCTCCTGGCAACCCTTCCAAAAAAGACCATAGTTGTTCAGTCTTTTTCTAATTGTACCGGGCTTTAACATTTAACATGCTGAGGCTTGTAGAGTCCGAGATGTAACTCTTGGGATTTTTGCAATTTCTATGAGCATTGCCCAGTCCGACCCTGGGATGAATTTGCTGGGACGTCCACTCCTGGTAAGATTGTCAACAGGCTTGAATGTTTTCCACTTTTTGAATAATCTTTCTCACTGTAGAATGATGGACTAAAAATTGTCTTTCCTCCCTGGCGAACTGCTAAAACCAACATTTATAGAGGCGGTTACACTTGCTGATGATCAATTAATAAAGAACATTTTTTAACAGCACCTGTCTGCTACTTAGCATCTTAATTCCTATGGAAGTAGTAAGGGTGTACATCGTTTTTTAACCCTTGGCTTCTCCATTTTGGCTTTATTTTTGTTGAATAAACCATGACACAGTGTATTATGTCATGTGTTGTTGTTCATCTGAGGTTGTATTTAACACATTTTTAGACCTCCTAAGGAACTCATAGTCATAGAGGGTGTACTTTCTTTTTCACACGGCTGTATGAGTTTCAGAGTGTGTATATGTTAGCATGATTGCGTGTGTTACTGTGTGCGTTAGCGTACGTGGATGGGTGCATTTGTGTGCTACTATGAATGTCAATGTGTATTATAATATATCTGTATAACTATGTGCTTGTGTTAGAGTGTGAGTGTGTAACTGTGTGTGGTAGTGTGTTGCATAAGTTACCTCACATTTCTTGCCATAAGGTGCCAGCCTTCTCCTGGTTTGCTGGTTTCATAATAGGAAAAAATGAACAGTTCTATGTTTCTACAGGCCAATGCTCAGTGTCTCACAATCCCGATCAAATGATTTCACATTCTATGCTGATTAAATGATACCCGAGCATTCCAGCTGGTGCTTTTCTAGCTAGTATGTCATAGAAATGTGTTTGAATAGAGATTAGCAAATAATAGTACATGCTAGAATAGTATTTTTGTTGGAAAATATTTCAGTTACATTATTAGGTCACATATCCAGGTATCAGGAGTGCAGGTTGCCCTGGAGGGGGCAATTGTTGGAATATAATTCTTCCTCTCACTGAAGTAAGAGTACAGTGGGTTTATGTAACACAATATTAGGAGACCCTGCAGTCATATTGCACTGTGTGCAAGCAGCTATTAAGAAAAGCTAAGTTATAAAGTAAAGACAAGTTAAGTGCGAGATGCATTAGAGGTGTTTTCAGGAGCCATGGGGGTTTGAACCAGCGACCCTGCTTATGGTAGGTGGTACACCAGGTGGCTTTTGTGTAAGTGGGCTCTCTATCTCCCCATGGACCTGCTTCTTCCTCACCTGTGTCTCACTATGGCAATTAAGGGCATATAAATATCTGGGTGTACTACTATCTCCTTGCTAGAGCATTGTGTCTGTGGCTATTTGCATCATGTGGATTGCTGTATTGGTACTTGTTATTTGGATTTTGAACCGGGTTCCACCCTTTGTACTGCAATTGAGTTGGTTCATCTGGACTTTGACTCCACTTTCGGATTATCCCTTGGCACAGTTCTACAGACCACCTTGCAGTCTACTCTTCCTACAGAACCCCTGGCCAGCCTGTCCTCTTATAGACTCCTTGGCAAGTCTGCTTGTCCTATTATTATTAATTTTATACCTGTCTATTCTCCAGACCCCATGACCCCTATTCTCCAGACCCCTGACCCATCACCTGGGGCCCCAACAGATCTGTGGAAGTTTCAGCGATAGGATGAGGATGTTTTAGTGTATGTTTGTGTAAGTGTCATAGAGTAAGTGTGTGGTTGTGTTAGTGTGTATGCATGCATCAGAATGAGTGTGTATATATAGGTGTGTGTGTATGTTGCTACAAGTGGGGGGGTGTGTTATGGTGTTTGTTTGTATGCTAGTGCACATATTAGTTTACTGGGGGTACTTGGCTTTACTTGCACCAGGAGCAGAAGTATTCTTTGAAGACTAAAATTTTGCAATCAATTGCATAATAGATTTCCTTCTGGTGCAGCTGCAATCAGTCTGGGTCTGAATCGTGCAATCTCTGCAACCTTTTTTTCTGGTTGTCAGAGAACTCTCTTCCTCTGCTCCCTTGCCAGTCATACTGTAGTATGTGATACTTCCCCCATTGTCTCTTGACAGAGTGAATAAAAGGATCACATTAATAAAACAGTTAAGAACCTTGAGTTTACTACAAACAGCATCTAAATATGTAGACATGTATGGGGATCTGGAAGGTGACTTTAAAGTCAAACAGATTGCTGCTGCGTTGCAAATAAATATTTGTGAAACTCCCCACAGACCAACTTCTGCTTTCTTTGCTGGAGAGATAGCATGTTGCAGTGCTGCTACTGTATTACTCTGTATGCTTTGTGTGTATAGGCACCATAGTATGTTATAGTCATGAACTATATTGTGGGTAGATATAAATAAAAAAATAAAGAAGGCTGATTGGAGCAGAGGACCATATTTAAGAGTGATTTGCTAAAGATAAATAATACATTATCTATACACTTTACCTTTTATGTGATCTATATCTCAATCTAGGTATAGAGATGTATCCATTCATCACTCCAGCTATTACGCTTATTTTATTTAGAAAGTTTCATTGCTGATATTGCATTCATTCAAGATAATACAACATACAGTCATATGTAGGAAGCATAATTGTGATTAATGTCACCTTATAGCCATACCTGGGAACTCTCTGGGTTTGACCCAGAGATTTCCGGGTGAGCACTGCTTCTCTGGTTCCTCGGGTCACGGGAGCAGGGTGTTGACACTCCATACCAGATAAAGTTGGAGATCCAAACTGCAATATTGGGAATCTTCCCAGGTAACTTCCCACAACACTTAATATCACTGGTTAACCTGACATGTTTAATTGTAAAGTAAACACCTCAGATGCCATCCATACAGGAAATATAATAATAAAAAAATATATATATATATATATATATATATATACACACACACCACAAAATTGGACAGAAAAAAATATCAATAACATATTAATTATATATATATTGTTAAAAGCAATCACAATACTATCATGCCCAGATACCAGCATGTACGGCTGACTTAGCATGATAGGAGTGGATTGCTTACAGCAATTCACCTCCTATCATGCCCAGTTCTAGCATGTACTGGCTGTGTACCTGAGCATGATATATATATAATATATATATATATATACTATATATATATATATATATATATATGCCCAGGCTGCCAGTACATGCTGGAACCTGGGCATGATCGGAATGTGATTACAGCCTCCTTATACCATGCTACCCCCACACACACATCCATGCTATCGCACACACACTCATTCACAAACATTCAGCATAAACTACAGCATAACACCCATCACTCTCACACACGTACTAATCCACTCTCACTGAGTGTTTTCTACCCGTTCTCTGTCACTGTCACTTTTCCTCCTCCTCTTCGTTCTTCCTCTTGGCTCTTCTTCTCCGTCCTGTCCTTCCGGTGCAGTGAGTGCGGAAGGCGGTGGGCGTGGCTTCAGTGTTGTGCGTGGGGATATAACATCAAATCCCGACGCACAGCATCAGTTGCCGCTCACGTCACAAGTGAGCAGGATCGGAGGTCCGCTCCCTTGATTGACTTTAAGCTGGTTGCAGAGAGATCTTTGACCTCCCCAACCGAGCCTTACCGTCCGCCTCTGGAGGGGTGCCGGCGTGGTGGCGCCGCCCCTGATGAGCGGCACCCGGTGTGGTCCGCCCCGCTAGGTACGCTACTGGCTAAACATCATAATTATGGTGTGCTAAGGGGAGGGGGTCCTGCCATATCGGATTTAAAACTGTGTCACTATGTAGATAATGAGAAGTGTCAGTGGTTACAGGGTGATTTACTTCCTTCCCTTCACTCTCCTTCCTATATTCTTGACCTCCATATTATCTCATGAATGCTAAATCACCAACAAATTACCATCCATTTTCCCTTATCCCCCTGGCATCCAAACTGCTGGAATGATTAACTTATAATCAACTAACTAAATTTAGCTCCACAAACTCTGTTTGAGTATTTACAATCTGGTTTATATCCAAAGCATTCCACCGCACTCACTAAAATTATTAACTACCCCCTCACCGCTAAAACAAAAGCATATTTCTCTTTAGCCTCTCCTTCTACAAACCCCTCATGCTCATGGCATCCCTGGCACAGCTCTTTCCTGGTTCAAATCCTACCTCTATGACCGTACTGGATCTTTCACCCTCTCTTCTAACTGACCTCTTCTCTGTAATGCCCTTCCCCATTCGGTCAGTTTTTCTCCCTCATATGTAAATTTCAAAAGGTCCCTAAAAACCCACCTCACTTGAGAAGCATACAATTTTACACATAACACTCTCAGCCAGCATACTGTCTAAACCTTCTGAACAACCCTGACAGCTCATCCTGACTCGACCAACTCATCCTCATCCAAGCAGTCCTCTTCTACTGTTTCACTTCCTCCTCAACCAACTAGATTGTAAATGCAAGAGCAGGGTCATCTTCTCCTTTTGTACCAGTTAGTTATTGTTTGTCACAATTAAGCATCTGAATTTGTATTCAACTCAATGGGTAGCAATGTAACCTAGTACAAAATAATGGAGAAAGATACAAAGGATTAATTGCATGGAGAACTCTGTGGTGTTATGCACTGACACCTGCTGGTAGAAGGGAAGTACTGAGCTGGATGACAGCAGGACTGCCTTGGGCGATTTGTATCTATTCCCACTTTTAACAATATAATATACACATGTAGCACTTCTACCTACACATCAGAACATTTCGAAGCAGAACTTTACAGAACCTTTGGCCTGGTTGTTGGTACTTTACTGAGATGGTAGTAGATAAGTGAAACAGCTTTCCAGCATAAGTAGTAGAGGTGAATACAGTGATAGGCATTCAGTGATCAAGGTTAGAGTCTTTATAACAGTGATAATGGGCAGACTGAAACTGAAGCTGTATTTTATGTTTCTGTGGTCCAGAAATATGACCCCTTAGCCATGTAAAAGTACGCCATATATTACCAGTTATTCTCTCTTTCTATCTCAGAGTTTCTCAGTTCCTTTTTCAAATCCTTTGGCTTACTGAGTCTAGCCTTTCCCCTATCTGCAGCTACCTCTACCCACTGACAGCAGTAGAAGTCCCAGGAAGGGGGAGTTCAGGGCAGCTGACTCTGGTACACAACTGCTTAGGGGTTGAATCCCTTGTTGAGACAAGAAGAACGATGATGATGAGAACGGACAGAGTGACACAATATAACGTCGGAATGCCATGCTTTTCTTTGTGGGGGTTTTTTTTGGGGGGGGGTTGAGGTGTTGGGAATCAGACTTGATTTCACACTACATGTTTATCTTCTCATGTATAATGTTATCGTTGGAAGAACAATATCCATAATCTTTAAAGCTGGCAAGTTAATGCAATACTAAATAAGTTTGAGATGCTCAGCAACAACAGACAGTCGCTTCATAGCCTGTCCTACTGTGCATCCCCACTTGGCATCTCAAATGTTATGTGATACCTACCGTGTCCGTCGCGGTGCATGGGGATGGGCCCCAGTAGATACACTAAGGGTGAAATATCATACAAAATACATTTCAGATGCTCACCAAGAACGGACAGCTGCTTCATAGCTTGGCCTACGGTGCATCACCATTTGGGAGCATCTCAAGTTTTAGCTCTGTTGTGCCATTACAGAGGAAAAAATCTTCATCATCATGTCAAGGGCAGTTTAGAACTGAAATGTGCAAATTTTCCCATGCACGAGGGAACCAACAGCCCTAGAAATACAACTTGGCCTTCATGGGCCATGTCAGTGGGGTCTGGTTGGTATCCCTGTAAATTAAAAAATACAAGCATGTCTCATGAATGGTGCAATTTCTTATAATAAATGTCTTACTTAACCACAGGCAGAACCAGCTGGAATCTCAAATGTTGATCCCTGGAGACTCTCTTCTCCCCTAAAACTCCACTTTTCCTTCCTCTACCTCAACACAACAATGAATGTTGTCATATTAGAGCAGAGGCATATACATTTTCAAAACCGTGGCCACTTTACTTGTACATTTAGTTTTGACTCTTTACATCTTCTAATAGCTCTATCCAGTCCTCCTCTACTGCTTTTACAGTGGAATTTGGTCCTCTAGATGGTTTGTCAAAGAAGCTGTGTGAATCCACTGCTCCATACTTAATAACTATAGACTTCTTGGCTAGGACACATTATAATACACAAAGGACACCCAGTAGTACCTGTGGTTATTGGTACATCAGATGCAATTTAGATCAGACCTTATACCTATTATGTTATTCTTCTTTCCGCAGGGAGTATTCTGTGTGGACATAAATACTTATCTCTTTTGTCTCTTACTCTATTGCCATTATGAATAGTTTCAACGTGTGTTGAAAATAATAAAAAAATAACAATTAGGATTGGTTTATTCTTGTGCTATTGTTTGCAGAAAAGTATGTGCATACAGTTAAATTCCAATCAGAGACAGCATACCAGTTATTCGTTATATTAGTAAGACTTTGTATGACGCAGAGCCAAATAAAGCTGGGTAATTATTACTCTGAAAGTGTTTAAAAATATGCGTAAATATTTAACTACTTCCTCTAGGCAGTAATCTTAATTCCAAACAGTAATAAGTGTTATATTTATAATTATTGTGCTTATTTATTTAATAAGCAGAACATCCATCTGCACAACCCCTTGGCTCAGAGAAAATACTTAAATCTACAAAAATCTACGATCTGTTACCAAGCACAACGTATGGATGAAATTTTAAAACTAACTGCATAATTGTTTGCTTCATGGCAATGTTTATGCTATGAATGTATTGTTATAAAGCTTTCCTGTCATGCAAGATTGCCAACTTTTGGTATTCTATGTTTGCTATAACTTCCAAAATGCTCTGCAGTATGGCATCATGGCTTCTTTCTAAGACTTCAATGTTATTAGAAGTATTAGAAGTGGTTGATGTTTGCATGGATTCAGTTTCAGTGTTATTCTAAATTGGGCAGTATACTGTTTCCTGTTTATTTCACATTAGTGCTCAAGGTATCCATCACTCAGGGTGAATCTCAGTCTGCCCTGTGTAAGTAGCTCTAAGAGGCAATAGATGAATACCAAATACTAGCAATGCTAATAGTGACATGGGATTAATGCTACAGGAAATATAATGGGGAGGTCTGTTGGATTGTTTTATCTCAAGTATTTCTAAACTGTGGTATTTGTACTCAAAACTAAAGCGTAAAACCAACATGAAGCTTGTCAATAGACACTTAAGGTATATCTCATAGACTTAAATCTTTGGTTGCTCAAATCTCATTCTCTTTAGCATAACTGACGACAAAGTTGAACAAATTGATGATCTCTCTCAGTTCTTTCTGGACACCACCACACACAGCCAATGATTCTCTAATCATTGGTGTCTCCAGCTTTCATATTAAGGGGAGGCAAGTATAAAATGCTATATATATATATATATATATATATATTATATATATATATATACACACACACGTTGAATGGGAGCACACAGGGAGGTAAAAAATGCCAATCTTTTAGTTTTAAACTCACTGTGTGCTCCCATTCATTTGGCTATACATAATTGCTGTAATTGATGACTGCTCCAGGGCCCTGTATATTGGTGAGTGTGCCATGGGTTTTTCTACAATGATATAGACTAGATCAGATTTTTAACATGAAATCAGGGGACATTTTTTTTTAAATTGTGAAATAGTAAAAAAACTATTTTATAAGCATATTTTCTTCAAACTATATATGCAGTGTATTTGGTATGTGTTTATGAAGGGATGTGATTGGGAGTCCATCAGTAAAAAAGTCTTCATACACTGGATGCCTGTAGCTACAATTTAGTGCCACTAATCCTTTTAATAAAATATGCAGATTGAAAGAGTAAACAGAAAACCTTTACTTTTCCTCTCACTGATTTCCGGGCCTAGAAAGTTTTGTCCTCTGAGGTGACTACAAATTCAGGAGGACATTTAAGTAAAAATTAAGTAGTTCTATTTATTCCTACAGTAAATAAAGTGCCAGGAAACAGATGACCAAATACACACACTAGGACAGGCTCTGCCACACCGACACCCAAACACACACACACTAGGACAGGCTCTGCCACCCACACCACACACACACACACACACACTAGGACAGGCTCTGCCACACTGACACCCAAACACACACACCAGGATAGGCTCTGCCATCAGGATAGGCTCTGCCATATCGACACCCAAGCACACACACCAGCACAGGACTTGCTATCTGTGTACCCACAAAAGCCTGCCTGTGGCAATCTTAGCCTCAAACAGCCTTCCAGTGTCATGCCCCCCCACTTACACATCCATGCTATCACACACATATTCATTCATTCACTTATTCATATACTTATTTACAGATACTCATTCCTGCATACTAGTTCATCCTGTTTTTGCAGGTATTAAATAATAATGTATGGAAACATAGCATAACAGGTATAGATCAACAGAATACACAAAGCCAGCATTGCAAGTAGCATTCCAGCATTGCAACTGGAATTCATCATAAAAACTCAACATTAAGGTATAGATATTACCCCTTTAATTACAAGCACAGATCACATGATGTACACTCCAAAGGCCAGCCCTGGTGTCCACATTACCAACATAAAACCTGACCAGCAACCAGATTACACACATATGACTTTGTCCCCAAACAGCCCAGATTAAAACATGTTTATCCCATAGACACCCTGCATGTGCCATGTTTGCTCTTCCACAAATCAATTATACATCTATGATACACATGGTTATACAGTAACTCAAAAATTCCAACTTTCTACCCCCTGACCCTTACTTCTCACTATCTACCCTCTGTTCCATTTCTCCCCTTTGTAGTTCACTTACCCTGCTGAAGTCCTATGGTGGGAGCACGAGGCCTTTGACCTGCTGCTCTGCCGCTGTGCATGCGGCTTCACTGCTGATCGCTGAGATATGACATCATATTTTGGTGCTCAGCATGGAACACTGGCACCACAACCGAGACAGAGGCGGAGGAGACTGAGGGCTGCCGAGCGGTTGTTGAAAATGTATTCATGAGTGACTGTTTGGCAAAACACTGCACCCAAACAAAATAAAAGTAGCAAGGTTTTGCCCAGCAGCTTTCTTGATTTGGATAAAAAGGGGGGTACTGAATTGCACCAATCTTGTCCTTTTAAATCATCCTTATTAGACCAGGTGAGCTGTAGTTACAGTTACCTGTAAATCCTGGCCTGGATTTTATAAGGCTGTTGGAGTACCAGCCTGCACTACTCTTTCAGATACTCCACCCCAGGAACCCATAACACAATTTACAAGTCTCATACTTACATTTTTATTCATCATGCTTATCCCTGGTGCTTCAATGTTATTTCTAGTGGCAAACAAAGTTAGCCAGAGTAAGGCAAATATACCACCCATTCACAACTATACCAGACTTTCTGTTTTAAATACACGCACATACATATATATATATAGTGTATGTGGTAGGGGTCTACAACAAAAGATGCATGAGGAGGTCAAAGGTGTGTCTAGACCTAAAAACACCACCTAGGTAGCGATAGAGGGCCTTCCAGAAACACAGCCAGAGCTTCACAGAGAAAGGCCCTTCTGAACTAATGACAATATAGAACTCACTTTCAGAATGCATGATATATCTATTAAAGCAGGAGGAATCCCACCTTCCCATTTTCTTGATGACATGAACCAGTACATTGTACTAAGTTAAAGAAGATGTTGTGGTTGCTTAGTCTGGTACATTACAACAACATCATCCCCAACCAGACATGGTACTTCCAGGGCTCAGTGAACCATGCCAGTGTATTCTTTACTATAATCCGCCTGGCAAGAAAGTTCTAGGAACAATGTTTGTACTATCTAACAGATTATGGGCAGGGGCAGCTGCAGTCAATGCATCATGACATGGCTGCCGGAGAGCCCAGGCTGCCCTCTCTGCAGACAACAACTGGGGAACCTAAATAACAGGGGAAAGGTTAAAGTTCTAAGAGAATCAGTAAGGGTCAGGTGGACATCAGACAGACTAGATGTATCCAGAACAATGTGACAAATAACGTGTTATAATAATGTGCCTGTTCATTTTAATAAATAATTTAGAAATCTTTTAGCAAGGATGCCATATGTATTGATTTAATTAACATAGAAAGTGATGGCAGATAAGAACCGTTCGGCCCATCTAGTCTGCCCAGCTTCTGAATACTTTCCTTAGTCCCTAGCCTTATACCTAGCTTGGCCTTATACCTATCCTATGCTTGCTTAAACACATTAACTGTATTAACATTTCATACATTCATTACTCTTTCAGTAAAGTATTTCCTGATGTTACCTTTAAACCTTTGCCCTACTAACTTAACACTATGTCCTCTTGTTATGGTAGTATTGTTATGGTAGTATTTCTTCTATCCCTCCAGAAACCTCAACCCTGTTGCTAATCTTCGTGTCATCAGTAAAAATACATACATCAAAACTATCTGCAATCAATAATAAAAATCTGTCTGTATCAATAATAAAATATTAAAGAGAATGGGTCCAAGTACAGATCCCTGAGGTTCCCCAATGGTAACAAGACCTTGCTCAGAATACACTCTATTGACTACCCTCTGTTGTCTGTCACTCAACCACTGCCTAATTGGGATTTAAACTCAGATTGCAATTTATTGATGTCTTCTGTGGGACCGTGCCAAAACCCTTACTAAAATCTAGATATGTAATGTCTACTGCACCAGTAATCAATAATATTAATCACCCAATTAAAAAAAATAAGATTAGTTTGGCATTAGTTTTTGATCTTGAAACATGTGACTTTAGGTGTACAACAATCTTATTCTTTAACATTGTTTCTAATAATTTTCCCACTACAGACGTAAGACATACGAGCCTGTAGTTGCCCCACTCCTCCATACTGCCTTTCTTGTGAATGAGTACAACCTTCACTAATTTCCAATCTTCTGGGACTACTCCAATTAATAATTTGTTAATCAGGTCCCATCTACTTTTTTGTCTTTACCTTAGACAACTGAAGTAGAACCTCCGCCTCAATAAACTCATATGTATTACATCGCTCCTTTATTTTCATCTGTAAAAACGGAACAGAAATATTCATATTCATATTTTAACTACTACTAGTTTTATTTTCATTTAACTTGTATTAGCTTAAATGTATTAAAAGATCTTGTCAACAAAAGAAACTTGTGGGTAATAGTCAAAATCTGTCATGTATCGCAACGTAGCTCGATGCCCGAGTGCCTAGCGGGTACTCTGCACTTACCATGGTTGCCTCCTGTCCACGGCTGCAGGTGCTCACGAAGGCTCCTCCTCCTGCGTAGGTCCTCTTCGTTTGCCAGGAGGACGGGGGGACGCTCACCACGCCCCCTCTTATGCCCTGCCTCCATGGCGATGGAAGGACGCACATTATATGACGTCACTAGCTGGGACGGGGCGGTTGAACGCGGCAAGTTTACATTCAGTGCTCGGTTATTGTGTTTGCTGAGCTCACTGCTATGAGTGTGTCCTGCTCAGTAGCGTACCTAGCGTGGGGCGGGGGGGGCGGTCCGCACCTCATCACGGGGGTGCCAATTTGCCGGCACCCGGCACCCCTCCAGAGACGGACAGCAATGTCCGCCGCTGGAGGAGCAGGCTCACAAGGGAGCGGTATCGGAGGTCTTTAACAGACCTCCGGCTCCCTTGAGTGATCACTCTCAAGGGAGTCGGAGGTCTGCTAAAGACCTCCGATACCGCTCCCTTGTGATCCGCGCGGCAACAGCTGCTGTGCGCCGGGGTTTGTTGTCAGATCCCGGCGCACAGCACTGAAGCCGCGCCCACCGCTGCCCTCTGAACCGGAAGAAGACAGAGAAGACAGAAGAACTGAAGAAGAAGAGCGAAGAAGAGAAAAAGAAGCTGAAAGAAGAAAGGAAAGGTAGGAAAGAATTAAGTGAGAGTGAATTGGTATATGTGTGGTTGGTATATATGT